>CM062837.1:2532611-2682513 GCA_031772345.1 Himalopsyche anomala | reverse complement strand
TAGCTGGCCCGACGAACTTCGTACCGCCTCAGAATCAATAAATGTTGTGTTGGCTGAATTAAATTCAGTTTGAATGAATACTCAAAATGAATTAAGTTCAATAATTGTTCAAAATTCAAAATGAAAAGTATTTAAATTACATTGAAATGATGTTATTCACGTGGCACAGTCGATAGATTTAAAGTAATGCAGTAGATCAACGATTTGATTTTGAATTTTGAAGTTTAAATGATCCATATGTTTTTTCTTAGCCCCAAGAATTGCTCGTTCACTCGACCAATTGCGATTTTTGTGATTAGGTGTTTGGGAACATTTTGTTGATGAAACCGTCCTTCGTTGAGACGAAATTGCAAAAATTCGGTGAAATCGAAATCAATCCGTTCGATTCGTCAACAGGAACACGGCCGTTACAGATAGTCAGCAAATGCTTGGAGAAATCTGCGGCAGATGGTCGTTTAGAAATACAACTCGCATGTTTGTCGTTAGCTGAAGTTTCTTCACATAGCGCCACAGAGTCGATGTTTTAAGGCAAGCGTTTATTTCATCGGCATCGGTCGATCTTGAAATGACTGGTAGTGTTTGGCGAAAATCGCCAGATAGTAGAATCATTGCGCCTCCAAAACATTTTGAGTCATTGCGCTGATCTTTCATAGTTCAGTTGAGTGCTTCCAATGCGGAGGAAAAATAAGCTACCATTTCCCTCATCAATTGCCTTCATTAAAGTATCGTACACTTTCTGTTGGGGGTTCAACAAAGGTACATTCGTTCGAAGTGATTGGTTCAATGCATCTCGATCATATTTACGTTTACGTTCCGATTTTCGATTGAAAGCGTCGTTCATTCTTTGATCTGGCGACGCATCATGCAGCGCATGAGGTAACACATATCTTCGATCAAAAGCAACGCCTGGTTATGTATCTCCTCATTCACCTCGAGATCGGGATTCCCTGAACTGACGCGAATTTGGTGTAAAGTGTCTTTGGACATGTCATTCTTGTACTTGTTCCACAGTTCTCGTAGATTCAATGGGAAGCATATCAAAATAATGATAGCAAATAATGTGCGTATCTGACTTGGAGATGCAGAAACAATTGCTTCAGCGATTGTCATGTCCCAATGAGTATAGTTTTTAAGCAAATTGAGCTATTGACATGCAGCACGAAATGTTGGGCATACTACGTCATTGACAGTTCGAAGTGATTCAATGATGTCGACCCAAAGGGAATTATTGTTTTTTTTTCAGATTTTTCATCTTCACAGAACTGAAAGACTCTTAGAAAACCATTCCGAGCACTCTTATGAATTGGTTTAGAAGTACTTGGCATAGCTAGTACCTCTTTATTTCACTGTATTTTAAATAATAAAATTACATCTTCACAATGTTGACAAACGACTACTTTGTTTGACAGTAACTGTCAAACAAAGGCAGTTGCTAAGGAATGTGTTGGTCTAGGATAAATTTGTTCTCAATGCATGTCACCAACATAGTGACAGGGATCTTTTCAAAATTATTCAAATAATACTTTTTTATAATTTTACGAAAGTTCATTCTAAATTTTCATATTTTTATATTACGAAATGATATAAATTCTCAATATAACAAAAAACGCAACATTTTCCAAATCTTCAATATTATATTTATGAGATTATCTTACATTAGAAAAAAAAAAAAAAAATTGTTTAATGTTCCACACATGGTATGGTTGTTTTCTAACAATGAAATTAGTGATCAGAGTTTGTTCAGATTTTCTTTTTCGATAATTAATTGGTTATGCAGTTTGTTATACCCAGGGCTTTTTTTACCCTGTAACGTGGCGGAACGGCGTTCCGGCACCTTTTTTTCTCGAAATTTTAATAAATGTTTAATTTTATTTTTTCTATTTTAAAATATGTATATTTTGTTTTATTTTCTATGCATTATATGATAAGCCGTCATTAATTCTATCAAAATGATATTCGAATATATAATAAATAATATACCTTCATAGAAAACGCTCGAAAAAAGTGCGTTCCGGCACCTTTTTTTCAAAAAAAAGCACTGGTTATACCCATATATAATTTTTTTTAAGTTATCGTTGAAACTTGAATGCGCGATCAGAATTTGAATCATTTAGAAAGAAATGATCTTCTAATTTACTGAAAAGTCGGAGACCTTCTTCAATTATTTTCGCAGTGAATGATCGCAGAATTTCTTTCAGTTCGTCATTGTTTTCTGGTTTTTTGTCAATAATTAAATTTAAATTATTGACATCTTTGTCACTTATAGCTTTATCTGTAAGTAATTCGTCGATATAATTTTCGCTAAAGGTATCAAGCCTTTCTTCACCAAGCTCGTGTGCTAAAGTAATCATTTCAGCTGATATTACCGATGTTTCAATGGTTTTATCGACTGTAACACACCTAAGTAGGTGGCCTTAATTCAGCGATGGCAGATGCAACATGATTTAAACAGTTCGAAATCGTATTTTTTTTCAAATTTCGGTTGTGTTTATGATTCTCTCTATTCTATCCAAAATACAACGATATATGCTCTCAATGTAATATTTAACATTTTTATATATCGTAAAATATGGTACATTTAAAAAAAATGCATTTCTTCAAAACCGCATTACTTTGAAATTGCATAAAAACAGAATTGACTGTATATGGGGATCAAAAATAAAATAATGATTTGATAGTGTTCAATAACAATATAATATACATGAAAAGTATACTAATTTTTTTTTACATACTTTCTGATTTTATGTACTTTCATTCGTCTTTTCACATTTCAGTATATATTTTAGCGACGGTGATGAACATGAAACATAAATTCCTAAAAGTTTTTTTGACGTGACAACGTCTTATAAATCGATGAACGCCCGCTGCACGCACGAAAAAACATGACTCATTGTCCCGTTTGTCGCGTTACGCCGAAGGCAAGCGTGCGAGCGAGAGCGCGGATAAGCGATAGAGAGGCACGATCGGCCTACCGTTCAGATTGTGCCGCATCTATCTCTCTTCCACTCGATTGGTCGATGCGTCTGAGTAGAAAAGAGACAGCGGCAGATTGGAAGACGTTAAATATCCCACATGTATAAAAGTTGTAAATAAATTGCTAAAAGCACATTGTTACTTGTAAATAAATTGTTCATCAAAGTAATAAACATATTTGAATTAATGAGTGCGAATAAAATATATCAATAAAAAATTGTATATTTCTTTCACTCCTTCGTATCCATACAAAATAATGATAATTCAATAAAAATGATTCCATTTTATTCATAAAAGTGTGCAATCATTTCATCAATGTTTTATTATGACGTTGTCACGTTAAACTATCGTCCGTAAACCGACTTTACAGACAACCAATTTTTTTTAAAATGGATATTGAAGATTTAGTTTCGAAATTCTGACACGTTCGTCCAAGTTCGTCGGTACATCTCTAATTCAAAGTATGAAACAAATGAATTTTACAACCAACGCCACCTAGTGTATTAAACATAAACTGCATACGTCATGTTCCGCGTTCGATTCAAAAAAATTGAAAAACCGTATTGTACTGAGACATTTATTTTCTTTATAATTTATTTTCCGTGATATTTTTCCGATGTTTTAATGCTTATTCTGCTATTCTAGGCAAAAAGGAATTTTATAAAGCAAAGATCATTGAAATCCTTGGAGTAATTCTCGAGATATACGTGGTGTAAATAACCCCACTTTGTTTTATATATATAGATTGCGCATTGATTGTTGACATCACCTAAGATGTCGGATATATTGTAGAATTAAATAAGATATAAAGCAAACAATTAAATGCAAACGAACCATTTTTCATCAACTTATTTATGATCTAGTTTTAAGATACACACAACGACAGTAGTGGGTTGCCCTACAAGCGAATGAGGCGTGCGCTTGAGGTCTCCGAATCATAATTTCATCAAAAATGCTTTATATTATATGATTTATTTACTTTTTGTTTCGGTTTTTAATATATTGTATGAAATTTTATGACGTTTTTTTTCTATCCAAAAAACAGGGCTTCCAAATTTTATTGCGCCTGGGGCCTCTCATGTGCTTAATCCGCAACTGTACTGGGAGCAAGATACCAAAAACTTGTTTGCTATTAACCACGTGTAATACAAAGTAAACTCAAGAGATTAGATTTTCGCAAGACTAAAAAAAATATATTAAATATCATAATATAATGGATTCATTCCCCCATTGCATACCCAAGATCCAGAAAACATGTCCACAAATTCTGGTTATTTAAATTTATCACGTAAAAGACAGTGTTCATAGAAGTTGTTCAGGTTTCGGATATTTTACGAATTTAAATTGAGATTTGCGATAACAGCTCGACCAACAATCGGATGGTTTCAGTTTTACTAGCAAACGGTCGAAGACAGTGGGTGTTACTGGTACTTTTATTCTGGAGTTATCAAGTGATTATCTGTCGCTTCTTTCGCAATGACTTTTTTTATGTCGTGTGATTTGACACAGCTTATAGAAGAGTTCCTTGAATAATCCCATATTTGCTATCATTCTTAGAAACACTTAAGTCATGTTTAATAAATGTAATATAAATTAGGATGTTAGAGTAAATAACAAGATGTGTTGTGTACAGTGGCGGCCGGTCAATGTGGCATTGGATCAATGCACCCCTTGTATATGCCTAAAACCTGCATTTACTCAGCTTTATATACTGGCTAAAAAGAGACACACAATCAGTGGCGGCCGGTCAATGTGGCATTGGATCAATTCACATTAAGTACATGTAGTGGCGGTTATATTTCATGACTCATCACTCATTTTAAATTCTTCATGCATTTATTGTCTAAAATAAAATGTTCTAAAATATTTATTATAGCTGATTAAATGCAGGTTTAAGCATAGTTCTCACGATGGCGTATGCCGAAATAGCTATAAACTAATTTTATGAAAATTGTAGAACTCAATACTTTGATATTTTTATCGTATTACAATGGAGTACTACCAAGTAAATCAATAATTTGTATTTCTGTTTCTTTTATTTTTCATATAAGAAAATAGTTTCTAGATCCTGTAACCGAGTAGTAAACGCCCTTTAGCATTTCGCCCGCTCGGTTGAGTGATCACTAGTTTGAATCCCGAAGTGGAAACTTTCATAAACTATTTTTTCTATTTAAATTTATAGATTTGTTTATTATTTAATTAAACATATTCATCAAAGTTGTATACCGGTTTTTATGTTTTAAATCGATATGTTGCCGGACGGTTGCATTTTATTCATGAAAAAATCATCACCAATTTTTGAACAGTATATTGAAGAGAAAATAGTACATATTTACTTAAATGTAACTGTAAGGAATTCGAGTTTTACGACAGGTACACAGCATGATAAACGATTGCAATTCACTACAATAGAACTGTAAAGAAAATAAACAAAAATAAAACATCTCCCGCCAAAAATAAACATGGCGAAGTCAGAACAAGATGGCTCCCAACGGCAGCGTGCACCAGCGTGTAAGCGATGGTCGTTTTCCCGCGCCCGCGAAATAAGTGGTGTTGCCAATACAGCGGAACAATGTAAACCCAAGACGCGCCCCATAAATCGAACAAGGCGACCGATTACCGGCCAGGGATATTATGGATGTTCCTTTTCAGCGGCGACTGCTGTTAGGTTGCAAGACGAAAATAAAAACTAAGTTCGCACACACTATGATTTGTCGTTTAATACATATAATAACAAAATTTGACAGTTTTCATTTCCACGAAAAGCGTGCTGTTTTATAAATAATGTTTATTTTCTTCATATGCAAGTCAATTACCGAAAACAAATACGAGCAGGAGAAAAAATGTGAGGGTGTAAAATAAATTGTGACAAAATTTGAAAATGTGGGATCAAGGAATCCCGAAAAATGTACATCGACAATCATGGATGACCCTTAGTTTAACTTTTACTTTTACAATGACAACACTACGAACTAAAATGGATTTTTTCGCACATACATATATGTAATTTATTTGATAATAAAATTTAATCGTAAGTAAGACGTATGAAAAATTACTGTTTATAAATTATGGAAATGGAGTTTAAATAATGGAGTTTATCTCAACAGAAATTTCACCTCAAGACTGCATGATATTCAGTTGTTTACCTTCTCTTTTTTCGACGAGAGTAAAAATATAATAGTGGGGCTAAGACAGGACTAGCGATAAGTTAATAGTCCCCGTTACGCACCGTTCTAATGATAGTATAAAAAGGAATTTTAAACATGCGTGCCTTTGATGAAAAATCTAAACATCGATTGAAAAATCAATTCAAGAAACATTCCGCACCGGGAATCGAGCCCGTTAAAACCGTACACGTTTAAAACCGGACGTTGACCTCTCGATTCAATTCAATAAGGGAAGGTGCTTTCGTTGATTTTTACTCGCAAATTCTAAACTAGTCAGAATATTTTTTTTGTATAAAGAGTATAAATACTTGGTATTCTTTTTAATAAGGAAAAACGTACATTCCATTTTGACGAAGGCATCTTTATCGCGGATACGTCAACTATGTATACTAACTGCAATGGTTGATAGTTAAACACATTCATCGTATTTTCAACTAGCCAACTACAGATGCTTCTTATGGGTCGTTAAAAACTTGTTTTCGTTAACTACTGCCGTGCTTAAAAGCTGCATTTCAGCCGAATAGTTAAATGAAACGTGTTTGGAAAGGCCGTAAATTCTGCTCTCCGTATACTATTCGATAAAATGCTAATTCATACATCAAACGTGATTTAAAACAAAGAGACTTTGTAATAAAAACTCTAATGGTTTTCGACGTAACTTTATTCATCGAATGACAAAATGATCCTTTTGCTAATAAAACGTACGTATGTTAATGGAATGGATTTTTTAAGGTACATATTACAAGATTCGACTCAACGAGATAAATACCATAACTAGAGAATCAACCGTGAAATTCATCTTCGATGTGACGTCACAACAGAAACAGAATCATGTGACTGTATTATAAAATAACATACAGAATGTAAATGTACACAACTAAGTAATTGAATTGAATTTTTCACGAAGAATCATAATTTCAAATGTAAAATCATCATTTGCAAATGTTCATTGAAAACGCGTCAACACCGTGAGCCTAATTGGACAGCAGACTGTTTCATTTCTTTTTCTCTCTTCGATTGCATTCTCGCTATTAGCAAGTTTTACACTGGAGCGCAGTCGTCCACGATAAGGTGGTGTGTTACTTATGCAAATTACGCACAAGGAACACAAGTCAACTAATTGTTTAGACTAGCCGGTTCCCGGCAAACGTTGCAGTGACACTCAATGAAAGAAAATGTTTGTGTTGTTTGCAAGTATTGCTTGTGAAGTGCATGTTTTCTTTTTACTTTCTGTTTGACGTTTGCTGCCGATTGTCTATGGTACGACACACGCGCCACCTACTGTAAGTTAATTTTACTATAAACTTCGCGCAAGTGCAAGCATACGTTGTCAAAATGAACTGTATGGCAGACATACAAACTAGGGCATCCAATCCCGGGATCCGGGATCCCGTAATCCCGGGATCCCGTTCAATTTTCTGATCCCGAAATCCCGGGATTGACATGGTCGCGATCCCGGGATTTCGGGATTGAGAAATTTGTAGTAAATCTCGAAAAGAGAGATGAAATTGGCAAATTGTCGATTGAAATTTCTCGGTGAGCTAAAAAAAAAAAAAAAAAACGAGGTTTTGTGAGAATTCGGGGAAAAAGTATACCAAATTGAGGATTTCAAATTCCTCGGTGAGCTAAAAAAAAAAAAAACGAGGTTTTGTGAGAATTCGGGAAAAAAGTATACCAAATTGAGGATTTCAAATTCCTCGGTGAGCTAAAAAAAAAAAAAAAAACGAGGTTTTGTGGGAATTCGGGGAAAAAGTATACCAAATTGAGGACTTCGAATTCCTCGGTGAGCTAAAAAAAAAAAAAAAAAAACGAGGTTTCGTGAGAATACGTGGAAAAAGTATACCAAATCGGAGATTTCAAATTCCTCGGTAGATTTATCTCAATCCCGGGATCCCGGGATCCCGGGATTGAAAATTTATCAATCCCGAAATCCCGGGATTGGAAAAAGGCTCCGGGATTGGATACCCTAATACAAACATTAACTTTTATATATAAGACCTACTGTAAGTTAATTTTATCCATATAATCTTCCCGAAAGTAAAAGCAAAAGGTATGTCAAAGTTTGTGTGGAGCATAAAAAACAGACAAACATTAATTTTTATATATTAGATATGCACCCAGCATTATAAAAAACTTGAGACTATTTTACCTCTTTAACATTACGTGCAAAATACACAAAGACTTTTATGAGACAACCAAAAAGATTCTATAAAAACATAATGTTTAAAATATTCACAGTTTATACCCATTATAAAACTGATCAATAATTGATAAGGAACGGAAGATAAAAGGTAAATGAGAAAAGTTCTGACCGTAATAATATTGTCATGTGAATAGGACCAACCGATAAAGCAGTTATTTTAAAATAGT
The DNA here is from genome assembly GCA_031772345.1 of Himalopsyche anomala. NCBI lineage: Eukaryota > Metazoa > Arthropoda > Insecta > Trichoptera > Rhyacophilidae > Himalopsyche > Himalopsyche anomala. The sequence continues at coordinate 2,674,003 of CM062837.1, read as the reverse complement.
TATGTGTTTTGGCGGAACAGAACATTGTTTTACCGACTGTAATAACTGTCGTACATATTACAATATTTAATGGCTTTTACTTTTGGGCGAAATATTAATTAAAGCCTTTCTATACGAAATGCAATTTATGAATAACCAATACACAGTTTCATTAGCATACAAATTGCATATTTTGTATTTGAACTGCAAATAACGTGACAGGTAAATTAACTAGTACTTTTATTTATAATGAGTTAGGTAATATTAACATAGTCGCAACTAGGTCGGTTTAAGATAATTGGAATATCATTTAGTAAAGGGACCCTTCAATCATAAACTGATTTCGCAAATAACTTCTTGTATATATTTTTCTATCCAGGAACCGTTTGGTAAGTTTTTGAAACTTTGAAAAAACATTCATTTGCTAAGCGTCAGTTCATGTTCATCCATGCACTTGAACGCCAGAAGATGCCGAAAGGCGAAACCCGGGTCGTTAGTGACAAAATCTGTGTGAATTTACATAATTTGAACGATTCAAATTTAATATTGAAATTACACCAAGCACCTTCAGTCGAAATCTTAAATTATCTTAATAAAGAGTTTTATATCATACATTGACCTTCATTTAATATCAATAAAATTAAAGAATAGTAATCTTTGCTTAATTAATGCAATGGATAAAGTAAAGGAGAAGTCGCATAGAAATTTCGGTTGTCTGTTAGAATTGATATGATAGTTTTTTTTTTGAGAATCCTGTTGGGGGTTGATTTTATAAAAGTCTACTTACTACTTGAAAGAATTACTTTGACGCATTTAAATCATCTTTATTTATAAATTTTACTAACGTAAAATCATAATTATGTATGTTCGAATTAATCGTTAGTCTCTACTTTAACTTAATTCCTCTTCGATGAGTTTTGTAATTACATTTGAGATGTATTAAACATGTTTTAATTTAAGTCAATGTGGTGTCGCTTATTCATACTTTGCACCTTTATTTGTAAATTCCCTGTCAACAAAAATTGTTTATTACGTCTTATTAATTTCACTTTGGGTTTGTATAAATTGCATTGTAGCATCGTATTCTCTATCAGTTGATAATACGCGTCATGAGCGAAACCGGTCGTGATCTTATAAAATAAAAATGGGAATTAGTAGAAATGTATATTTTATTTTTTTAATTCAGTTTTTCTTCGACCTTTAGTTTGATGTACTTGTGAACTGTTTCCGAGTCAAAATTAGCAACAAAAATATTTTTTTCAATAAACCTAAATATAATATTTTCCACGCATCCATTTATCACTGATTATTAAACTACATATTTCATGTATTTTTTTTTGTCCCTTGGAAAGTTTGAAATGTTAATATTAATGTTTTGTAATTAATACATTGATATTTATTTTGATATATTTAATACCCGGTTTCTATGATGAAAAAACCGGATTTCGAATGTTGTAAATTAGGCTAAAACCTTTCGATGGATTCGGCGGTAACTTTGTGGAAGTTCATTTTAATATAAAATAAAAATAACTTCTCTCATTTCTCATTTCATTTCTTAATGTAAATGTCATTTTGTATTACCTTTATCGTTTGTTTGTTTCCCCCCCCCCCTTGCCACCCATTTTTATTTGATTTTTGTTATAATATATCAGAATAGTAATATATTTTCTAGCGGTTTAACCCGTCCTAATTGATCCAACTCATTAGATAATCATTTCTTAATGTAAATGTCATTTGTATTACCATTATCGTTTGTTTGTTTTTCTATCATCCCCTCCCATTTTATTTTGATCTTTATCATAATATATCAGAATAGTAAAATTAAAATCATTCGTACTTAAGCAAACATTTGCGAAAGTAGTTGTCTGAGGATGCCTCTGAAAGAGGCGAAACACGTGTCACATTTTGATACACAATACGTGGAATAATCAAAGTTATTTTTATTTTATATTAGGCTAAAACCGTTTCTTTTTAAATCGACAAGCCCTAATTTTCAAAGATGCTAAACTTATGTCGGTTATCAGAGGGTATGATGGACAAATATGTTTTATAATTCTACATTTGAGTACTGTTATGTCATAGTAAGTAGTATTCAATCACTCTGTGGCGTATATATGTATCTATGTACATATAAATCGAATATTTTCTCTCAGCGGAAATTCCAGCATACATCGTTTAAAGCAAATACGATTAAAAATAATTGTTTGGAAAAAATAGCGGAATGAAAGTCAAACAATTTTCCACCTAGCAAAGTTGAAAAAGTTCAAAGCTTTGTATTAGGGCAGCAGAAACAAGCAGTCGGTGTATCGACGGAAAATAAACCTTCCTTAAACCGTTGGCCAGAATTACGGATAAATGAAAATAAAATACCAACCGATAAATCCAATAATATTTATGATGAGTTAAAATTTATTTAAAAATTCAGTCAATATTTTAAATTATTTACAATTAAGAAAAACATTTATATCATATAAGTATTTCCTTGTTTGAAATGTTGTATAATAATATAGATACATACTACAAAATTTCAAGACGAATCACAAGTCAGCCCCCGAACCCTAATGCCACGAAATAAATTGGTCAAACATTGCCATGAAAGAAAGCTTTCAGGCTGTGTGACGTTGAGCCCTGAAGGGATGACAGTTGGTTATGTCAAATAATATGAGCGCCTCACAGAAAATGCAACATTTGACAGTACAATTTATTATGAAATATAAATTCGAGGAGCATGACAAGTTAAGTGATGTTACCGCATATAGTGAGATATTGACAATTCAAAATTTAAATTCGACTAAGTCAACAAATTATTGACCGCAGTGAAAATAAAGCATTGATCTATAGTGAATTAAATTTGAATTTTTATGTCAATCGTAAAAATGAAATAAATTCTATCTGTGAAAGTTACAAAACCTGATGTGGACTTTCTGACTATTCTACATTAATAGTTTCTTTATTACTTTTCGCTAAATTATAGTGTTATTGATGGTTTAACTTTGACACGTTGCCTGACACCTACTTCTGTTTGTTAAGAAAAAACAATCAGAAAAACGTTGAATTAGAAAGAATGTATATTTTGACATAAAAATGATTGTACGCATGATTACAGAACAGTAAAAAATACCCATATCGACTGTGGAAAGGAAAAAAGACGTAACCCACACGATTTTACAAGAGGCACAAAAACCGTGTTTTGATGATTTTGGGCCATATGCAAATTATGAAATATGCACAACCTTTAAGTGGGCGTAGACTTCTAAGCTGGTGTTCAATTGATATAATCTAATATTAATAAAAGAAAATTTCTAGGAAACACCGTTTTTCAGTCTTTTTTCTTGGTTTCAATTTTTACAAGCTCATCTTTTTTCAAACTTAAAAGCTAAATTTAGATATTAATTCGGCATTTGTAGCTTACACCTTTTTGATAAAACGTGTATCAAGTTCGATACATTGTGATAATCGAAAAAAGCTGTTTTGAAAAATCTGTGGGTTACGTCCGTTTTCCTTTCCAAGGTCGATATTATATCCATATTTAAATAGTATAAAATTATATCTAACCAAATGAAATACAGCTGAGAATAATAAAAAAAGAATAAGAGGGTTATCAGTATAAGACCATTGTTAAGCTTAAACTATTATGTGGAGTTGTGAAATGTAATTAAATAATGAGAATGAATAATTATGTCAGCATTGAACAAGCGCTTGCTTAAGAAAAACACATGAAGGTTCTCTGAGGTTTGTTACTTTGCAGTAAATTAATATCTGTCAATTATTGGTGGAAATTATTATATGAAAATAGAACACATGAAAGGCATAATGCTAATTATACATATTATTTTAATGAAAAAACAAGACCTATTTTCCTCTTTGCGATCATTATCGACTGCTGAAAAATAAATTCAATCAGGGTTATTGACGAGCGAAACCGGTCATCGTCTTTATTAAAATAGGTTAACTAATTTATTGTTTGTTATGAATTCGTAGAAAACTTTTTCATATCCGTTTGATGTGTGTTTAAAGTCGTTTAAATATTGCATTTATTGGGTATATATAGCAGTTTTAGTTTTATATAGTGAACATTTAGTTGTAAAATTCATCGATCCCAAAAGTTTAATAATATTAATATCTGATAAAGACGCCAAAATAATCGTAATAATGGTCAACATTTTTCTGAAATCAAGCTTTTCATGGAAAAAAAAGATGGCCGTCATGAAGTGCATTTTCCACTTACGAAGGACCAAGTTAAAACGGATGCGGAGGCATTTTTTATGTGACAAAATCCGCGACTGCTATTATACTGCTACCCGCTATCAGCGTCTGCGATATAGCAGAGTGCGACTTTAGCGTCAATGTGGCTCGGATTAGGGGAGGAAATCACCAGCTGCGAAGCTGTGCTAAGAGCATGTCGGGTTTCTGAAGAATGAAATGAAATCACAATAGAGATGATGAGTTATTGCTTAGGAACCGGATTATTTTTTAATAACAGGTTCTTGCACGTGTTTGTTGAACCTTATTTCGAGACGAGCCGATTCCACTTCTTTATTTAAGAGACAAACATATTATGGTATCTGACATTAAGGACTTTTTTTATTAACCCATACATTTGTTACGAATAAACTCTAATTAGAAAATTTCAACAGAAGTTTTCAACTACTACTAGAAGACCTAAAACTGTTCAGCAGCTTAATTTCTCATATTCGCAGAGTATGACGATAGAATGACAGGGCTGGAAAAACATGTCGTTTATTGTTTGTTTTTAGAATCAAACAGTGAACGGACTAGGGAATTTAAACATCACATTTAGGGTGTTTACCGACAATACTTGGTGGAAAGAAATTATATTTAAAAAAACTTAATAGCACAAATTTTACTTTTATTTCATAAGATCATGACCGGTTTCGCCCATTATCAACTGATCATTGGATAGTGCTCGTCGTGAGTGAAATTGGTCCTGATATTATTAAATATAAGTGGAATTAGTAAAAATGATTATTTTAAAAAAAAAAAATAACAAGCATCTCAGGGCTGTGGATTCGGAGTAGGAGTCGTAGAATCAGACTGTTTACGGAGTCGTGCTTGAAAAAAACTAATAATTGCAAATCCCTATTAAAAAATGTGTGGTCAATTGGTTAAAAGTGGAGCTACTGAAAATAATTGAAGACGTGTTTTAAGTTTTGGTCGTAGTTCGAGTCGGCGTCGTTTTATATCCTCACGAATCCACAGCTCTTTACATCCATCTCATATAAATAAAAATATAAGATCAAAAGATTATTTATATACTATTACCAAAACAGGAAATATAATAAAAAAAGTATTCAATTATTCGTCCGCCCTGTATGTATAGATTGATTTATATATTTCAAGCTTACTTGGAAAAATAACAAATGAAATATATAACTAGAGGCGAAAATGTTATAATATTTAACGAGTAGAAATTATTTCATAAATTTTATTGTTTTACAAGTAACGTGAAGACAATTAACTCACAGTAATTTCTAAGTAATTATTACGTCTGTGTAAATCAAAAGAATACTTGTAAAACTTGTTGAAACAGAAATCATCGAGTTTTAAAGAAATGTTGTCTTGTTTTGAAAAGCAACGGTTTAATTTCCGCTCCGACAAACAGCGCGGGCTGAGTTGTGTTTGACATCAAATAAAAACAAGAAGTAAGCAACAAACTCTTCCCAAGAAATAAAACTTTACCTGTTCTCTCAAAACGTAGACAATAACTGAGAAAATACAAAAGATTTGAGTTCATTGCAACCGGTGTTTAGAGCGAATAAATAATTGGGGGGGAAGGAATTCAAATTGAATATTTACGTAAGAGCTGTTCAATTTGATACAAAATGTTTAAATACAACGTAATATATATAAACCTGAATATATTGCGACCTATTAAGAAAAATACAATATTATTTTGTACTTATTTCTACTTTTATTTACTAAGATCAGGACCGGTTTTGTTAATGGTGAGAATTATCATCTCATAAGAAATATAATATAGCAGTTATTTTGATGGATTCGGCGGTAACTTTTTGAAAGTTCATTCTAATATAAAATAACTTAGATTATTCCACGTATTGTGCTTCTAAATGTGGCACGTGCTTCGCCTCTTACTTAAACAAACTTTGTGAAAGTAAGATTGTCTGAGGATGCCTCTGAAATAGGCGAAACACGTGTCACAGTTAGTAACACAATACGTGGAATAATCTAAGTTAATTTAAATTTTACATTAGAATTTAACAGTGTTATTTCTACAAAACAATTTGAAATAAAAATGTGTAACAACTAGGACTGTGGAGTCGAAGTCGTGAAGTCGCAGTGTTTTGACCGGAGTTGGGATCGTGAAAAATGAGCGGCTCGAAATATTAAAAAATATATATATTTAATGAAGTGTAATCAAATCACAATAGTACATAGTGTTGACATTGCATATTAAAATGAAATTATTGAAAACATTTCTTCAGACGCGGAGTCGTCTTTTTTTTAGACGAATTTACAGCCATGGTAAAAACAATTGGCTTAGAAAAGAATTTACAAATTACAGTACAAATTATGAAGAACTGACTCTGAACTAACACAAAATAAATCGTTCCAAATAAAAATTTAAGTATCGACAGTGAACACCCTAAAAGAAATCTAATTTACGCCATTGACGAAATGATTGCTAGTAACAAACAGTTTACGAAGCCCCACCTTTCATTGGCGCTGTGAATTACTTATGTTTGTAGTTTATTTATGAAGGAAACCTCAAAACATAAGCCTCTCAACAATTCGCACGCCCCACTAAAACTAACAACGCAAAACTGCGGAACAAAAAAATACGGCAGCCACAGAAACAAGGCACTACTTCAAACCCTCTCATAACGGTCTCGTCCCCCAGAACATTCTGGGTTTTCCCAAACAGCCATAAAAGGGTTGGATAAATCATCAAAAGAGTGTGCAACCTCTCGTAATACGGCAACAACGCAGGTAAATCATGCAGTGAAACTAGCTCACACGTGCGTTAACAGCGGTGGCCAACTCGCCCCGTCTGGGGAATATTACTGCGTCGTAAAGAAGGGAGATTTCACCTTTGGTGTGTAAATATTATATCTAAAAGGTTTGTTTACACGTTTCAACGCAGTGAATTGACTTAAAAATAAAATATACATTCGTACTAATTCCACTTGTATTTAAATATACCAGGATCGGTTTCGCTCATGACGAGCATTATTAATTGATAAAATAATACAATTTAACAGTGTTATTTAAACACAATAAAATTAAATAAAAAACGCTGTAATAAATAATTGCTATTGAAAAGAATTTAGAAATGACAAAGTGACACTAATTTGACTCAACATAAAAGTATTTAATACACCTAAAATATAATTATAAAACTCGTCAGAGGAATTAAGTGGAGACTAATGATGATCTACATTAAAATTCTAGCAAGGCTATTGTCGTGACAAAATCTTTAAATTGTTGAAAATAAGTGATCATTTTATTTCATAACATTGTCGATGGATTCGACGGTATCTTTGTGGAAGCTCTGTTTTGATACAAATTTTAATTTCATATTTTTTTTTACTACATTTGTGTTAAAAATTGTGAAACGTGTTTCACCTTTTTGAGAAGCATCATCAGGCAGAATATAGTAAGGCTTACGATTAAACTGTGGAGTGGAGTGAATCTTTGGAGTGTCAAACAAGTGAAGTAACAAAGAAATCAAATATAATTTTATAAGTCAGCTTAACGACCTCGGACGCGTATTTGAGTCTTTGAAAAACAAAGGTTGCTGGCCGGCGGACTCATATATGCGTATAGGCGAAGTATTTGGAAGCTAAGAAAATTAAATTTGGTAAAGATATCTCAATTTGTTTACAAAGTATAGTGAATTTAGTAAAATTACAATTTTTGCGAATTTTTCGCAAAATTTTATTTCGCCAGGTGAAATTTTATAAAAAAAAGTGCGGTCGTTAAGCTGTTAATGAAATGAACACTGAGAATACACCTTGTTTTCATATAAATAAGTCTACACCACTATTTTTCCACTGGTTGTGTAACTAGGTGTAAAAAATGAAAAACTATTTAAGAATAATTTACAGGCAAACTCTGCTGTAATATATTTGTTTAGAACGAATATTTTTAATTATTGAGGGTGAGGTTTTTTTATTTAAATAATCGCGAGGGGAGAAAAGAGAAAATGCATTACCAAAAGCCTTAACCGAGATCTCAAATCTTTAATTAAACTAATAAAAATGTGTTACGAGATATTTGGTATTGTCCGCAACGTAAACGTTTGATATCCAGCCTGTCAGAGGTTTGTAAAAAACAAAGGTGAATATATTTGTAAAAGGTACACTATAACTGGAATGGTGTTGTTGTTTTCAACACACACGAGAAAGCGAGGCAATAAGGCATCAGGGTGACAGCTCTCAAAACGGTGATGAACACGGCAGAGTAGGTATAAAGTGGCGCTGCCAGGAAATGGCTTGTCACATCTTCAATTCGAGAGGGTGGATGCAAGATGGAGGTTTCTCTACCGTGCAAGGCGAGAGGAAACGAAACGCACATTGGTATAGTTGTGTATATGCCAGAGAGAAATATGGCAGAGTGGAAAAACGTCGGACGAAATTATTTTTAATATGTCGTGATTCAGAATATTGTAAACGTATTATTGTGTAAATGTTTTTTTTTGTTGTTCAATGTATCCGATGTGATAGCTTAAAGTTTGTCAAGTTTAGTTTAAATATGTAATGGATTAAGATTGTAAGACTGGAGATAGAAGTTAATACAGTCAAACTCGGTTATTACGGTCACGGAAATAGCGACATCTCGGATGTAATGAGGAAACATTCGTTGCCATTTTAGTTTATGGTTTTCTCTATACGTTTATTCACTCTTATAATGAGCTTCTTCTCCACTGAACTGAACTTGAACTGACAGTTCAAGTTCATCCGTACACTTGAACGCCTGAAGATGTCGAAAAGCTAAGCGCAGGTCGTTAGTGACAAAACTTGTGTAAATGTACATAATTTTAACGATTCAACTTCATAAAGTTTGTTTATTGTACTGCGAAGAAAATGTCATTTGTAACTAGAAATTTAAAATATTTTATCTCAAATCAGTCAATTTTTATCATATATAATCATATACTGAAGTAACAAGCTTTGATCTACAATAATATTTAAAACATGAAAAACTTTCTATAACGTTGTTCAAGCATTTGCATTCGTTTAAAAGTTTAGAAGGAGACTACCCAAAAAGAAAACAAAATTATGCTCGCGAAGACAAAGATACGTCGCGAATTTTTAGACACGGCGTTTAGTGAAAGTCGGCGTGGGGGTGGAAAAATCGCATTGCCTTAAGTGCCCCTCCACGCATGTTTAAAACAAAAGCATTTTCATGGATTCACAAATGAAAGTGGGGAAGGGCGGCTTAAACTATTTACGTAATAAGTGATTTTATCAAGCGACGAAAATTTCAACGAAATATGCTGTTTTTTAAAACTTTTTCTTTAAAAATATATATTATACATACATTCTTTCTGTAGATAAATGTAGACTTTCTTTCAGATGAAAAGAGGGATGAAAAATATAGAGCAGAAGCGACGACTTCTTGAAAATAATTAATTCAATCCTAAAACTTAAAACTGAAATGTGGTATATGTATAATGGAGGATATTATTTGAAACAAATTGTAGTATACATACTACTTGGAAGAAGTTAAATTATCGTTAAGTAATTAACTTTAATAATGTAGCATTTTACATCACTATGTTAAAATTTACAAAATTATAATTATGTTCGTAATTACCATCAGTTAACGCTTTAATTTTATTAACCTTTGATGATTTTTTAATTGTATGTTAGAGGTGTTGAACATATAATCACTTAACTTTTAACCAATTCGGAATAAACCGAGTTTGCAAATAATACTCAATAATTCTATTTATTATTCTAACACACTCGATACATATGAGAACTATATGACCACCAAGCGGAAAGTTCATGTTTATACAGTACAGTTAATTGTATCGTATTATTTATATCGGTCTGTCGACTTTTAAGGTGTTCACTGTCAATACATGGTGAATGGTGATGAGGCATTGTATTACAAAAATAAAACACTCGTGTGGAACTATGTATAACTTAAAATCGTTACTGATTTTATTATCATCCGTCATCTTGTTATAAGCTTGGAATCAAGAATTGGTCTTATGTTTTATTACTTCGACTTTTGCGGGATTACATTCCAAAATAATGCAGTGCGAAGATCTTATCTATCTTTACAAAGCTAACATATGCATTAGGCGCAAGAATTCAGAAATATTTAACCCTCGAGTAATCAACCCGGGGAAAACTAAAGTACATATGTTGAAAGATAGGATGCGTTTTCGGCCATTAGACATACGAATCCCCGCCATGTTGCTTTGTACACCCACTTAATTTTCAGCTAAATTAACCCTCAAGTAACTCTTCAAAGCAGTTGACGGCTGCTGCGAGAGTGCAGGGTACCGAGATGGGAAACGGATATGTGACCCCCAGCGCGAGTGTGTATTAGGGGGGTGTAAAATACCCCGCTGTGGATGAATACTTATTATCATAAACGATTTAAATGAACGGAAGTGAAAAGGAAACGTCGAGTTTTCGTTTGCGCCTTCTTTGTTAAGTAAGCTCTTGAAATTCTCATTAGAAACTTGCTTTTGGTGAACAATTGGTTGTATGTGATTTCACGCGAGGAATTACGAAAATTACTTATTTTTAGAATACTCTTTTTTGTTGGAAAATTAATAAATAATTATCATCGTTTTTTACCAATAATAAATAAAATATTGTGTAATCATTCACCGTGGAAAATGACTTGGATATGATTGGAATCGTGCGTCCTCAAGCCTCTTTCTTTAATTACATCTCGTTAACAAGCATTCAGAAAAAAGACTTTAAGAAGAAACAGATGTATAAAATGTTGGAAATTTACAATTTTAGGATAAAAGATAAAAATTAGACACATGTAATGAATTAAATAAAAAGAATGCGTACGAATGAACTCGAACTTAGGTTAGTTCAAGTTCACCCGTGTACTTAAATGCCGTAAGACGAAACCCGTGCCGTTAGTGACAAGACTTAATATAAAAATGTACACAATATAAACGATTACAATTTGATATTGAAGTTTCATCAAGCACCCTCGATCGATATATTAAATTGCATCTATTGACCGTTTGACCTTGGATATTGATGGTCAGTCGAGAAAAAACAAAAGAATAAGACTAAGGTTTTAAATCTAAAACCGACTCCTAATTGATTTTTTAAATCATTTCCGTTTAATTTTTATATATGTACATTCAAAAAATAAAATATACATTTGTACCAATTAGCACGTTTATTTAATAAAATCAAGACATGTTTTGCTCATGACAAGCATTATCAACTGGCTATCGAGCAATGCTCACCATAAGCGAAACCGGTCCTGATCTTATAAAAAAAATTGCAAACGTATATTTAACTTTTAAAATATTTCTAATACAGAGTCATCATTTCACCAACCAATATGATGAATAGAGTAATAATTAAAAAAAAAATTGAAAGTCAGAACCGTTAAATTTTTCCGACTCCACACAGCCCAGGTATTAGTTACGTAATTCACAGCGAATTTTTTTTTTAAACTTATAAATACGATAAAAATACACCACCCACAAATTGAAATGAAAAATAATCAACGAAATGATATAAAGACACAAGTCCCCGCGGATTCAAGCGAAAACTTAGACGGTCGGGGCATAAATTTAGCACGTAAAACCTTCTCGTTTGAGTGACGCGAGCAAGAAATGTGGCAATCAACCCCGAGATGAGCGATAAAACGACTATGAACGTGTCCTAAACGTAACAAATAACAGCGTTTAGTGACAGAGATGTGCTAACTCCTAGCTATGACCCAAGTCCCATATTATTTGACTTACAAACTTACATAACGTGTATCACAATTCGCTATGTTATATTAAGAACACGAACATGATTATTTCCTTATTTTTCTTTTATCTTTGTTACGTTTTTTTTTATTTCAGTGTATTTTTTATTACACAGGAGAATTATATTCGCACAATAAGTTGAGGAATATTACATGTTTGTTTATTAATAAAAAGATACAGTAAAAATACAAAATGATTGGTATTTTTACACTGTAATTAGAACAGTAGGCAGTGGCGGATTAAGTACACGAGAGGCCCCAGGCCTCAGGAGGCATCCGAAAAATTGGAGGCCCTGTTTTTCGGATGACATAAAAATGTCAGAAAATTCCATGTAAAATAGTAAAAACATATATAAACCTGAAAAAAGGTATATAGGTTATATAATATTAGCTATTTTATATGCACCTAAAATTTGGAGGCCCCAAGCGAGCGCCTCATGCGCTTATATGATAATCTGCCACTGACAGTGGTGGTTTGAGAAAATACTGCGAATCCGACTCTTTCGACTCTTCCGACCACTTTCATCTTTTACCGAGAGAAGAGCTCTTGCTCTATTTTCTCACTTCTCTTGTATTTTGATCGTTTTTTCCACTTCTTTTCATTTTTTGTTCCTTCTTCGGTGTGTGTTTAATTCTTATTAATTAATATTTGTGGTCTGTGTCCTTTTCATCTGTCTGGGGTTTGACGTCGTCAACCAGGCAGGTGAGATAGCGAGTAGGGGAAGAAAGGAAGGTTTAGGGAGGTTTGAGTAAAATAAACCTCCGTGGTCTCACGTTCTACGTATGGGGATAGTCTATGTAATCCTTAAGTAATGCTCTTATCGTTGGGTTAGGATGATCAATCATGACGCTGTAAAAAAAATTGCCAGCTGTAACACTTGCTGTGTTACAGAATGTGACACGTGTTTCGCCTCTTTGAGAAGCGTCATCAGACAGAACAACGCAGGGTTTACAAATAAACTAAAAAAAATAATATTTTTCTTATGTTATAAATTACAAAATATCACATACATCCATGCCTTCGAACAGAAATTCATAAATCGATTAAAAAATCAATTTATAAAACTGTCCGTACTGGGATTCGAACCCGTGGCCTCCGTAGCCGTAGCCAACGACGTTGACCACTCGACCACACAGGCGGCTTTCAATTATAATTACGATAAAATTAATCTTAAATTTATCAAGGAAGTAAAGGTGTCTACATTTATCACTTTTATATTTTTTCAATACTATTATTAATGTATAATTATGTAACATATGTACTGCCTGTTTTGGTTTATTTTTATTTAGATTTCAATAAATTATCAATATAAAAAGGCTATGTTACCCCATTGGTTGTGTCACACATCTAGTGCAATAGCCAAGGTAATTAAATTCCCGTTAAATCAACGCCATGTGTACATAGATATTTACTTTGAAAAAAACAAAGTAACCAAGCCTTTTTTAATTGAATTCGATGATTGAACTTGTACGTATTCAATTTTCTTACGAAAAGTTTTTCAAACAAGTAATAAAGGCACTGTGATATGAAAACTCTGATATCCTGATCTAAAAATATGTGATAAGCGATAACAGCTCAAGGCTCGAGGGTAAAAAAATCTCAATTTTCAGTTAGTTGATCATAAAAATGGTGAAATCCAAAGGCTCTTTTCGAGCCAGAGAAAAATATATTTATATAAAAAAACGTCTTGAAATAATAAATGAAAATGAATGGAAAGAAAACGGACATTTTATATTTTTTTTATGGAAACAAGAAACGTAGAATATTATCTTTCAATTATAAGAAAGATTACTTCAGCATCGTATTAATGTACTGTCATTACAGTATCAAATAAATCTGGTAACAATTCACTGTTTTGGACTTGTAAGAAAAACAAAACGAATCAGATTTCTTCTAGAATTAAAAATAAGCCGAAATAGTAGGATATTAAGATGGTTTACTTATTAAACACATTAAATAACGGAAAATAGATTTTTATTAATACCAATAAAATAAACAGTTAAATACTATATTCGATAGATTCGGCGGTGACTTTGTATAAGTCCATTTTCAATATAAAATTAAATTAAATAGCTTTTTTTATTCCATTTGTTGTGTTACAGAAGGTGGCACGTGTTTTTAGTTAATTTTTTAACGTTGCGATTGTCTGATGACGCTTTTTAAATAAGTGAAACACGTGTCACATTCTGTTATACGACAAGTGGAATACCATATATGTTTGTAGTATTTTTCATACGTTTGGCATTACAGCCATGGCCAAGATGAAAGGTCGTACGAGAAAAACTAGATGAGAATTTATTGTAAGTCACTCGATCAACACGAGGTAAATTGTCATTACAAACACCCACATATTAGGTCTCAAATTTAAATTGAAAAATCTAAATTTTAGATTGATGGGAATCGAACTCAGACGCACCTGGTTGGTAGAGCAGGCTCTAGTCAACTTGACCTCAGCGGGCGAAACTTGTTACAATAAACATTTAAGAAGCTGCAAACCTAATCAACTATAGAACTCATTACACTCGTTATTTATTAACTTAAATTATTAATACCTTTATATTGTTAATTATTGTTGCCTATCAAATTGTATCTAAAAAAATGTATCTTAATTGTATCATCTTTGGTGTGATGCAGAAAGGAAAAACAAGTTTATCGAATAATAAAAAAAAAAACTTAAATTTTCAATTTCATACATCACCAAACAAAAAATAAAAACTGTAAATTGAAAGGTCTTCAGTGTGATCATTTGAAATATACAAGAACAGTTATAGATATCAAGTAACTTTCAACTCCTAAGATTCATAAGTCTATGATGTAATATAGCACGTCGAAAGTGAATTTGTTTGCGAAACGTATACATAAATAAACGCCCATGATCGCATAACCCACGCCAGGACTACTTACTAGTGCTAAGGTATTCGAGGGCTATGCAATGAGTGTGGGCGGTCGAAGACCTACTTTATTGACACGATAAGCATTTTTCAGGAGTTTGGTGTAGGAAAATGTAGTCAAAATAAAATATTCCACTCGTTTGAAGACAATGTCTTTGACGAATATTTTATAATATAATCATCGGCTTTAAGTGTTGTAGAAAATATTATTGTAACTCGGTAACCGATAATTTCACAGGTAAGAAAATTTTAATACAATATGCAGTGAGTAATTCGTCAGTGTGTTTTATTTATTTAAATATAATGGAGTTCTGCTAAGAATTGAGAGTTAACATCGTAAGCGTGTACAATGATTAGCACACAAATATTTAACATCGATTCATTCCATTCATATAATTCCGACGTTCGATAATAATGCAACGCATTTACAGACTTGTAAAAAAATAACACATTTTCATTTCAATTTGTTTTTGTATAAACAGCACTGTTAAATTATATTTCTTATCAGTTGACAATGCTCGCCAAGAGCGAAACCGGTCCTGATCTTGATAAATTAAAGTAAAAAAAAAAAAAAAAAAAATACAAATAAATATTGCGTTTTTCTTAATTAAGGTCATTGTTTTTATTGATTGAATTGACATTAATTTGGTAGAACTCCATTGTTATACAGAAAAAAATATCAAAGTATTTTTTTTTAACATGTCCGCTCCTAATGGAGTTTATCTCAACAGAAATGTTTCTACGAAAACTGCTTGTTACTCAGTCGCTCAACCTCTCTTCCAAAGAGAGTGGGAATAGAAGGAAAGGGCTAGGACAGGACTAGTGGTTAGCTAATCGCTTTCGTTACGCCCCGTTCATAGGATGGGGGGGGGGGAATTCAAGACATCACATACATCCATGTCTTTGAACAGAAATTCATAAATCGATTGAAAAATCAATTTATAAAACTGCCCGTACTGGGATTCGAACCCGTGCCCTCCGTAGCGATAGCCAACGATGTTGACCACTCGACCAGGCGGCAATCACGGTTGTCAAAGATGACGAGTTGCAACTTTTTAAACTAATCGCTATTCCGCATTACGAACGGAACTTGAAAAGATAAAACCATCTGATATACATAACTGGCTTTGACAACAGAGTCTTAGAATGAACCTTGGTCGAAAAAAAAATGAATTCTGTCGGCATTACAGCGTTTATGCTCGACGTTTTTTTTTCGTCGACAAAAATACACGTGGACTAATTACGTATTATCTCATAAATGCTCGGTTTTATCTTGAACACAAATATCCTACAACGATTATAGCAGATTAATAACATGAGGTTTAACAGAAATACGTTTCTTAATTAGGCATGTATTTTTTCTACTACCGGTAATCTTATCACAAAGCCTAATCCGGGTTAGATTTAATTATAACATTTTATCTTACAGTAGTGAACGAACATGACTGAGTCTTGCTAATACCGGTATGTTACTTGTTAGACACTAGTATTTATTAGACCAGGGTTTCCCAAATGTTTTTGTAATGGAATACTTCATAAATCTGGAAAATTTAACGTAACATTTAATTGTTAGATTTGGTCACTTTTAGGGTGTTCGCTGTCAACTTTTTACAAACATATTATTTTTAATTTGAATCAGAGGTTTTAAACGTTTTAATTTGAGTCAATTTAGTGTCATTCATTTTTATTTTGTGCTGTTATTTGCATCACTGATTTAATGGCTGAACTTTGTATGTTTGTTTCGAATCAGAATCACTGATTAGATTATTCTTTTGTAAGCACTTGCGTTTAAGCCTACTGGTTGACCTACCTGTAACGAAAAATGGATTACGAACCAAGGAATCATTGTTACTAGTTTTCGGAAAAACGTTGCAAAATAATTATTTTCAAGTTGTGTAGGTGTTCGCGGAATGTATTTGTGAAACCTAGTATTAGACCAATAGCCTGTGTCTAGATAAATCAACATATCTTGTGCAATTAATTATTCTTACGATACGATCTCATTCAGTACCTACATTGCTGGTAGAGTTAGAATTTCTTGAATAGAATTAATAATACAGCAAAGTATGCAGTATTCTAGGAATTTCTTAAATCGAATAATACAGCTAAGTATACCGTATTCTATATTATCAAGTCAACAAAAAAATAAAACAGGGCAAAGCTGTTAAGGTAGAGTACTGTAATTATTCAATTGATTATGCTGGTTTTAAGCAGCATTAAATAACCGCTTCTTTTTGTCGAGATGCCAAGGTATTCGTCTTCGATTGATATGTGCAAAACCTGTCTTGATCATTTAAAATAATAGTAGAATTTTTCGTTGAATCGTCGCTAATTTTATACAAACTCGTATCTCGAAAAGTAAAAGTTTTTAAGAGACACATACATGTAATTTATTTTACCGCTGTCGGCGCTGTCGCTTTCGTAATAAAACACCTCTGAAATGGTTTTGTCATCAATATCTTTAGGGAAATTAATAAGAAAGAAAGCAAAGACGTTTCCATCCATGTTATTCGCATCTTCATGCTAAACATAGCACATTATTTGGCAAGGTTTTTGCATTAGGTTAAAATAAAGCATGAAATATATTTATAAGGGAATATGAAAAGTAAGAATTAGAAAAGTGATTTGTCACAAAAATCTGTTCTGAGAGTGTATAATAAAATCTATGAATGGAAATCACAATTAGTGTTTAAAAAGGGTGCTTTTCTATAAAAACTCCATCAAAAATTTGACACAAGCAAACCGTGATTTCTCCAATACTTAAATCATCATTTCCCATGTGCAATTCTGATTTCATTACATCAAAAAACTCAAAACCTTTCCACCAAGTATTGATTGAAGTAAACACATTAAAAGTGTTTATTAATTAATTTAAAAATTTGTTTGACGACGTTATCATTTCTAAAAAAAATCAAAGTAAGAGATTATTCTACTATTAGTTCTGTCTTTTCTTTTGTTCCAACACTTTCTACAATAACAAGCATTGCTTTCAGCAATTTATGATATGAATATTTCATATTGAATATAAGAGATTGGTACTATTGAAGATTTGCATAGTATACTCGTTTCCAGTTTATAACTGTGACAACGTATTTAGCAAGAGAAACAATGCGGATTACTTACTCAATCAAAGTATTTGTGTTGAGGAATTATCAAGTGGGATTCGAACGAGGAAAAGCTTGCGGTAAGCGATTCACGAACATTTCGTCCGCGAGATGATATTAAGTTAATTAACCAAGTGTCTTTTGAAAATAATTTTGATGGATTTTAAGACCATCAGATGTATTTTGAAAAATAAAACATATTTTTATCACAAGGTATATCTATATTAACAAAATTTAGGGATCACAAAACCGTCTCAAGACATAATTAATTATTATTTTTCAGTATGACAGTAATGGTGAAACTATTTTTACGATAAAAAAGACGACCAAACTACAAACAAAAAACCATTTATTCGAAAGTCATGCGTAATAAATAAAAACATTCTACGATGTGGTTTAGTAAAATGATATATAGTATTAAATGTTTTTTTTTTTTAAATACATATCGACTGTGGAAAGGAAAAAGGACGTAACCCACACATAGCGAATTTTATAGGAGGCACCAAAACGTGTTTTGATGATTTTGGGCCATATGCAAATTATGAAATATACACAAGCTGGAAGTGCACGAAGACTTCTAAACTGGTGTTTAATTGACAAAATCTAATATTAATTAAATAAATTGTGTAGGAAAAACCTTTTTTTCAGTCCTTTTTCTTGGTTTCAATTTTCACAGGCTCACCTTTTTTCAAACATAAAAGTTAAATTTAGATACTGATTCGGCATTTGCAGTTTACATCCTTTTGATAGAACGTGTATCAAGTTTGATACAATGTGATTATTGAAAAAAAACCGTTTGAAAAAACTGTAGGTTACGTCCTTTTTCCTTTCCACAGTCAATATAATATTATAGACTAAATATTATATAATGAAAATAAATTACGTATCATATGCGGTTGCGTTAAGCGATATGGAACATTTTACTTGGCACCGGCTTTCATTATAATCTGAAATCGCCAAACACCTTTCGGTCGACGAGTTGTTGGAAAAGTTTTTAAGCCACGCAAAATCATGGAAGCCATTAAAATAATAGACACTTCTAAACGCATCGAAGCAGGATTCCCGCCCACTGCCAGCAGAGGTGTGCTTGCGATTTACGATTAATTCGTTCGAATTAACATGGATTGCAAAGTAACGAACAACAAACAGCGAAAGCGTGTTTGCTCGCCGGAGATTAATCCGCTGCGCGTATTGCGACAGTGGGGAAAATGCATTTAACAATTAACGCGTTTGTAATGCATTCAGTTAACCATTTTGATGCGATTTTTTAAAATCGAAACCAATCTCACAAACTGACATGATTGTTTTTGATTACCTTCATTTATATATATTTTTTAAATGTTACGTTAATACAGAAAATAGCAGGCCGAAGATACAAAATGTGAAATTTAAAAAAAAGCGATCCATTCGACGAAAAAATTGTGTTCAAATATCAATGCCAAACTAGACTCTCAGGGATTTTTTAATTAGAGGAAGGTGGAATAACAGTGAAATTAAAGCAAACGAAAATCGTGAAAATCGCTGCAGATTAGATAAAATAGTTTTTCTGGTGCAAATGTGAATCTCAAAAACAATCGCCGCATTTGCTCAAGTTTATGTCACATTACAGGGGTATTCAAATAATCTTTACTTCACAAATTTATTTTATTTTTGATTAACACATTGGTTACGGATGACTCGTATACGAGTCTTTTCGCCGGTCTGACTGACGCGTGGAAATATATACATCCAATGCGACAAATGTTTTAGATTCTCTACAGAGATGGCGTAACAAATGTTTGATGCAACATTTAAAAATAAAATATTAAAAAATATGCACAAATATTTTTTTTATTCGGTGATTTCGGCGATGAAAAATCAGCAGACAGTTAAAATTATGACCAAGCGATAAAAGTATATATACGTTTGTTAACTATTTGAGCAATTTTAAAATATGTAATATATCGTCGGTTTGATGCAACAGGTTAATTTAGCCGCCTGTGTGGTCGAGCGGTCAACGTCGTTGGCTACCGCTACGGAGGTCACGGGTTCGAATCCCAGTACGGACAGTTTTATAAATTGATTTTTCAATCGGTTTATGAATTTCTGTTCAAAGGCATGGATGTATGTGATGTCTTGAATTCCCCCCTCCCACCCATCCTATCCTATGAATGAGGAGTATCGAGAGCGATTAGCTAACCACTAGTCCTGTCCAAGCCCTTTCCTTTTATTCCTACTCTCTTTGGAAAAAGAGAGGTTGAGCAACTGAGTAACAAGCAGTTCTCGTAGAAACACTTTTGTTGAGATAAACTCCATTAGGAGTCCATATGCTCCACATTGGGAGCGGACATGGTAATAAAAAAAAAATGTGTAGTTTGTATAATGTGTTTAATTTATTAAAAACAGGGAAAACATTGTCAAATGAAAAGTCAGTTGGAGTTATCTGAAGCGAATTGTATCTGGCTATGAAAAGCAATGCGAAAGTAAAGAGACGGTCTCATGGCGAGAGTCAATACCAACGTAACGGGCACGACCGATCGCGCGACTTCGTAAACTTGCATTCAGTTTCATCGACGCCATTCCCAATAACGGCTATGAAATGAAATCTTCCTCCGCACTATTGGCAACACCGACGTAAAGAAGATAGGTGAATACCCATATTAGGTAATAATCAGGGACGCAAACTCACTCAAAATTAAATATAAGAAGCTATGCAGAACACGGAGGCCACAGGTTTGAATCCCAGTGGAGGTTTAAATTTCTGTTTGAAGGCATGGATTTATGTGATGTCTAAAAAATCCGTGTATAAGTGGTAAGCTTACTTCTAGTTCTGTCCTTTTATCTCTATTCTCTTTGGAAATAAATAGCGGTTGAGCAACTGAGTACAAAGCAGTGCTCTTAGAAAATCTTCTGTTGAGATAAACTCCACTGTCTGCCCATATGATCCACATTGGGAGGGGATGTGTTAAAAAATGAAAATAAAATAAGAAGCCATTCTATTTAGCTGTTGGGTCCTATGGCGCAGCGGTTAGCGTTGTGGGCTTCCGTGCCGGATCTCACGGGTTCGAGTCCCAGTACGAACAGCATTTTTAGATTGACTTATCAATTTCTTTTCGGAGGCATGGGTGTTTGTGATGTCTAAAAATTCCCCTTCACCCTTCCGATTATATTCAGAAATAATATTAATTGTCTATAATAATTATTTTATAAATCGATAATTAATTAACACGCGTATACAATAAATACATGAAGAATATAAAATGAGTGAATGGTATAAATGTTATGTTTGAATAATATTTCATGAAATATAACCGCCCCTGCATATACAAGGGGTGCATTGATCCAATCCCACATTGACCGGCCGCTACAGAGCGAGAGCGATTAGTTTACCACTAATACTGTCCTAGTCTTATCTTTCTATCGCTACTACTCTCTCTAGAAAAGAGATGTTACACGACTGAGTAAAAAACAGTTCTCGTAGAAAAAACTTCTGTTGAGATACCTCGCGAGGAGGTCATATGCTTCACATTGGAAGAGAAAATGGATTTTAAAAAAACAATGTATTTCGTATTGGAAAACTTCATCCTTCATAAAACGAAAAGTTGAAAAACAATGTTCCTATTCAAATGTTTTTTTAATTGCTTTGTTTTGAAATCTCATTTGAAAAATAAATGTATTTCCAGATGGTGACAATAGAATGTCTCTTTTGATATTATTTAAATACATTGACGAGCCGACAACCCTATATTGCAGCGCTGCAGCGTGAAATGAAGGTACTGATACGTCAGTTACTCATATTTATTGCAAATTGTGTATGTTTGTAAATGCAACGAAAACGCTTCAAGTACCCACAATAGCATCGACTTGCAAATAGCAATGATATAAAATAAAAACATTTCGAGCCCTGAACTGCGTATCCACAGATAAGAATAATAAAACTACTCGCCCAACTATCTCCAATATATTACTATAGCACCCTTAAATAATATGATATGTATTATTTTATTTTTAATTAGTGTAGATATAAAAATATTGTGTTCAAAAAAGTAAAACACTTTTCTACTCATTCTAAATTTATTTAATACAACCAGGACCGGTTTCACTTATGATGCGCATTTTGAACAGCTGAATTATGCTATTCACATTGGTTATTTTCAGTTGAAAATACTTGTTACGAGCGAAACCGGTCCTGATCATATTAAATAAATGTGGAATCAGTAGATTTTTTTAATATTATACTTTTCCGTATTGACAGTGGACACCTCAATAATTACAATTGAAAGATGAAAAAGCACAATGTACATAAAAATTGGCAGCCAAAATAGCATATTATGCAAATGTTGCGTCGGTTGTGTTCACCGTTTTGGAGGAGTTTTTGTGACAGACAGACACAACAACTTGAAAGAGATGAATATTGTATTTTGATATTCGATTTTCGATACAAGATATAATTTTGAATTTCGACCAAGATGCATGCGATAATTACCGAAAAAGCTAATGGTCAAAAATTTGATCTAAGCCACTAACAATAGTCATGGATTTCTACTGTCAGTAAAACATAATGCAGATAAATAAAAACACAGATTTCTCTTATCTTTTTATGAGATTGTTTTATAATCTTTAATTATCTTTATTGTTTACACACTTTGTGTTTAAAACAGCTTCTCAATTATTTATACATCGCTTCTCTTCAAAGAACTTTCATCAATCGTTAATCTGAAATTTGTAAGATAATCCAACAGTATAAAACTACATACATATATGTCCAAGTATAACTAGGATAATATTTATTCAGACAGATTGGCAGTTTACAAAGAAGTAGATGAAAATGGAAATAAAAATTCCATGATCCAAAAAAGAATCAGTATATTTTTATTGCGTTTCGTATAGATTTAAGCAAGCAAACGGTGGATTAAAAGTTATACAGTGATTCCCAGAAAGTGTACATTTAGCAAAATAGCAAGATAAAAATGTCAACATTGTGTGGCAAGAACTTATGCTACGCCTTAATGGTAGAACTAGCAAATGGTTAGGACTCTGGGTAGAGTTTATACAATATTTAGCTATATCTTTTTAATTCAATATATTTTATATGGAGAAATATTTCAGTGTGCTCAGACAAATGCAGTTTTATAATTTTACAAGATAGACGTTCTCGGAATCCACTCGTCAATTTTTGTGAATTTGATTGTGTAGTAAATTTATCAAATTAAATTTAAACAGTGCCGTACCCTAGTTGATCACACTAAGTTTTTATTAAACTATGTAAGCATCTTTATACTATAAATAGATAGTTATTGTCACGTAAAAGTAATAAAATATATGTTGAATAGAATTGAAAATACTGAATTGTGTTAAATGAACACTTGTAAAAAATATTGTTTTGGGAATTAGGCCACAATAGTATAAAAACCAAGTCATTGGGGGTCGTGTAACAAACATCTTCAAATATCAAATAATCTTCTTATTTATAATGTATCTTCAGTATAATGCCAACAAACGTTATGTTGAAAATTGGGTGTTTTGAGTTTTGTATGCAGATCGATATATAAAACAAACTCATATTTGATTTATTTATTTCAATATTAAAAGCAGTAATACGAACAAATTCGATTTTTTTGCAGTTAGACCTGGCAGAAACCAATAAAAAACTTAACGTTTTTAGCTGTACTTATTTCATATTTACAGCTACCAAAAGACAATTATACGACTAACTTTTGCACTGTTAACATTTTAGTTGGTAGATTGTTGCTTATTCAATTTGGATCGTTCAAATTATGTACATTCACATAAGTTTTGTCACTAACACCTGAATATGCCGAAAGGCGAGACCAGGGTCGTTAGTGACACAACTTGTGTAAATGTACATAATTTAAACGATTCAAATTTAATATTTAATATCCACCGAGCATCTAAAGTCGAAATCTTAAATTTTGTTGCTTATTCATTTGTCTTCTTGTCGACTTCACTTCGCTTCATCATATTCGAAAAAACCGATTATCTCAAAACAAGGTTCTTCAACTTAACGCCTTTTGGCACTATACCGACGAATTATTTCGTTTTCTCAGTCTTGATGTTTTCTTTCTTTTCTTCAAAGATTTATTTTAACTGTCCACCCTCAGCCGGAAATATTATTAAATGGTTTATTTGGTCGAGCTATAAAGGCATTGGTTTCTTGACCACACTGCACATCGTTAGAACAATGCAGGTAGCTTTAAGTACTGTGACATTTTTCCAGAGCCCGGTAAAAAGTATCTCCTTTCGAAGTGGAACTTTTGCTTGCTCAGCGCTCGGGCTTAAAAGATTAAGTCGCGCCGCGTCGTATCGGACCGTAAGTGTATTTTAAGTGAGCCGCAGAGGGCCGGATAAAGCATTGGTCAAACAATGCAGTTTTTACGCAATATAACATTTCGTTACCGTATTTTCTTGAACACAAATATATGATAAATGCTCCTAAATATTGAGTGTCAATTGATTAGTATCAAATAAATTCAGGATTGTAACCAACTTCAATATTTAAACCTAAACTTTTCATTGGATACATAAGACTTACGAGGTCTGGTGGTCTGCGAATTGCGTATAAAGACGGATGACTGATCACAGTCAAACGAACATATATATAAATGATCAAGGTTGACTCTGGACAATAGCGAGAAAGAAGAAGAATGAAAATGTAAAATATTGAACATTTGAATTATATGTATATCTTTACAACCACGTCCGCTTCTAATATGGAACATAGAGATTCTTAATGGAGGTTATTTCAACAGAAGTTGTCTACGAGAACTAATTGTTACTCAATTGCTCAAGCTTTCATTTTTCGAATATAATGAAGGGTAGGGTTAGGTCTGGATTTATTGTTAGCTGAACGCTCTCGTGGGAGGGAATTTCAAACATCGTAGACATCCATGTCTTTGGACAGAAATACATAAATCGATTGTAAAATGAATTTATACAAACTGTCCGTATTGGGATGTGAACCCACGAGCAAAGAAACTACGCCAACGACGTTAACCACTTGACCACGTGCTCGACATAACCTTGTTATTCCATTTGTCTTACTTTTTGTAACACGCATTTTGTTTCTATGAGAAGCTTTTGGATACTAAGTGAAAATAACTATATAAATAAATGAAAGTTCCATAACTTACTTATTCAACAAAGTAGCGGGATTTAGCACCAATGGATCTGAAATAAAACGTTAATTAAAATTTTATTATCAAACATACGTATATAACTATCACACAGTAAAGCTTTTTCGAAAGCACCGTGCCTTACAGTGTGTTGAAATAGCTTTCATAGGCAACACGTTTTTTGACCATTTACGTTTGATTATTTTCGAATAAAAGGACATAAACACTAAAAAATACCGATTATTGATTTAAAACAACATCATACAAGCCTCTTGTTTCACTCTTTTTGAAATATTAACTATCAGTTTATAAAAGAAGAAAATTCTTAAATTGAATAATAAATGTCACCTGATATATGATGTTTATTTTAAAGGCAGAATAATCGCCAAGAAACTGTGAAGAGAAAATATTAAGAAAATTGTCATCAGTAAAAATGAAGGATATTAAAAATAAGAACACAGTCAATGCACCCATGTATTGCATTAACTGCTTGTTTTATACTAAAAAAAAATAAAAAACACACTTTGCCATTTTACTCAAAAAATTGTCAGAATCAGTTACCGCTTTGTTTCTTGGATGGTCAGTTTAATATAAACGAGAAATATGAGACTAACCATTGAAGAAACTACCACAGAAACATTTTCCATCGAATCGAAAAAATTTTAGTACCGGAAATGAAAACTACTGAACAAATAAACTTTTCTTTAAGCTCTCTTTAAAAAATATAATAAGAATGAGACGTTCATGTATCATATAGCTTTATATGTTACAGGTTGAATATTTCTTTAAATTCTTGATATTTTTTTGAATTTCATTGTTTGGGTAAAATTATTTGACATTTGCGACTGTGAGTAATAAAGGTTAAGTATTGAAAAAGAACTTCTACAAAGTTACAGCTGAATCCATTGAAAATATTCATTTACAACGTTTATTTTATTAGTAGAACAATAAATTTTAATCACAAATAATAAAAAAATGTGTAGCTCCATGAGCGAAATTTTTCGTCGAAATGTTAAATACAAGTATTATTAAACAATTATTTTTTTGTGAAACAGTTTCAGTTATAATATATTTTTTATATTGAGAATTAGTTCGTAAGTTTGTGGAATTAAAACAATGGATGAATTCATTTTTAATTCGTTTACTATATTTTTTCGTTAGAAAGGCATGATATTAAAAAATAAAACTCTGTACTAATTCCACATTTAACAAGATCAGTTAAAATGCGCTGATCTTTATTTCAAAATATGAATAAAAAAAATGTTACATTATTTTATTGAACTCACACAATTATTGTATAAAACCAATGCTTTTATTTGAAGAAAAAAAAGATTCTGGAACTCAATTCTTGTCAATATTTTTTTTCTTCTAATTCATGTCCGTTCTCAATGTCACGGATATGGCTTTCTAATGGGGGAATCTCAACAGTTTTTACGAGAACTGTTTGTTAGTTAGTTCCTTAGCCTTCCTTTCTTAAGATAATAAGGATAGAAAGATAGGACTAGTGGTTAACTAATCGTTATCAATTTCCCTGTTAATTTTTGGATTGGAAGAGTACGCATAGATAGAACGATTTTGTAGGTCTTTTCTTAGTTTTTATAAATTATTTTTTACTGTTACTACTTTTACTAATGATTTAAAGATTATTTTCGAACGTCTATCGGCATAAAAAATCAAGTGCTCAAAGGAAAAAAAAATATTTGAAACATTGAAAATGTCAATAAAAAAGGTGCCAGAACGCCGTTCAACGGCGTTATTTGGGGAAAAGCACTGTATAAAACATTCATATTCACTTTCGCAAATTAAAACATGCAAAACATTCTCGCTGTGAGAATCTTACAATTTAAAGTAACCTTCAAAGTATCTGATCTAAGTTTTACGTAGGTACGCCTGAATAAAATATAAAATCGCGTAGATATTCCACGGCGAACAAATCCGTACGCCGAGACGTGTAGGTGTACCGGTCGTGATTTGTCCATGAATATGCGATGTAGTCGAGAGATGCGGCCGCCCGCCGTATCATACGCCCTTACATAAACATGAATAGGGGACTAGTGAGGTATGCTCAAGTTGCGCACTGAGTACGGTCCTGATCACGGAGTAAACTTGGATAGTTTCGCTAAAGGAAATAAACAGCTTGACGTAATTTAGTAGTCAAATTCTTCTTTTTACGCAAGAGTGTGTAGATTTTTAGTACCATGGTTATTCTGTGATGCAGGGTTTTTATTTAAACAAGTCGCTCGGTTTGCTTACGCCCATGGTAAATGACAAAATGATTTCTTTATTAAACTAGTATTTTTTTGGTAAAAGTGGACTGCGTAGTCGAGTGCTCAACGTCGTTGAATTCGGTTGCGGAGATCACTGGTTCGAATCTCAGTACGTACAGTTTAATAAATTGATTTTTCAATGGGTTTGTGAATTCCTGCTCAGATGGATTTTTGAGATGTCTTATTCTACCCTCCCACCAATTCTCAACTTAAAACGAGGCGTTGCAAAAGCGATTAACTAACCATTAAGTCTTGTCCTAGACCTATACTATTATTCATAATATCTTTGGATGTTGTATAACTGAGTAACAAACAGCTTTCGTAACAACACTTTTGTTAATATAAACTCCATTAGGAGCCCATATGCTCTACATTGGGAGCGGACATGGTAAAAAAAGTACGTATACTAATTTGATAATAAAGTTTTGTATGTGGAATAACTTTTAATGCGATGTCTAAAATTTTTTTCACCCTTCCAATCCTAAAATAACGGAGTGTATCGAGAGCGCTAAGTTAACCACTAGTCCTGTTCTAGCCTCATCTTTCTATCTATACTCTTCTAAATATGAAGCGAAACACGCGTCATATTTTTAACACAACTAGTATAACTAGTATATAAAATTTTCATTACAACTGCAATTCTCGACAAATTAATAATTATCTTCAGTGTGTTATCTCAATTCTATTATGCTATCAAAAGTTTCTGTGGTATCCTTCCATTAAAACATCAACTGATGCAGTAAAAATACGTGTAATACCTTCGCTAAATTTAAATTCAATAACAATAAAATAACACGCCGTCATAATAGCCAGCATCTAAAATATTGACACAAGCATCATCTTAGAGTTTGTGTTAGTAGATAAACAAAAACACTTGCCAAGGCGGTCGATTCAACAGACCTACAGGCAACGACTGAGAAATAATAATACTAAGTTTTTCACTCGAGTCCGCCCTGTTCATTACAGCTTGATCCATTCATTGGACTTAGATTTTCGCCTCAAAATAATTTACGACTGCACGTTTTTTAAAAATGATGAAAATCAAGATTCGAAAACATAATTTTAGGTCTTTACGATTAAAATTATGTTTTAGTTTATTTGTAAACTTTGCAAACGTCTGATGATGCTTCTGCAAAATCGCGAAACACGTGTCACTATAGTGGAGTAGCACAACAAGTGGATTAGCAATATTAATATATGTTAAAAATTTCTCCTATGTTATGACATCATATCAAATGAGACAGGATGGTGTTTTAGCTAATCTTGACGGTCGAGAAAGTTTGAGAGGTCAAGATTAGGGTCTCCAATCTCGGGATCCCGTCCGAAATCTCAGGATTGTGATAGTACTAATCCCGGGATTTCAGAATTGAGGACAAGTGGAATTTTTTTGAAAAGTTGTTGAAAATATGCAACCCGACAAAATGATTGAAATTCGTTCTATAAATTGTCCAGCGACTAAAAAAATTTGAAATTCGTGGAAGAGCAAAAAAAAACATTTGCGTACTTTAATTTTGGAAATTCCATAAATTGTTGGGTCTCGCGGCTTTTCATTTTGAGAATTCGGTAAATTACTATGTTTTTGGAATCGGCCAATGAGTAATTTTTTTTTTTGGAAAATTTTAGGAAATCAGAAAATTCTCAGGATTTCAAAATCCCATCAAGATACCGAAATTGGAAAAACTGTAAATTTCGAAATCCCGGGATTACAAAAAGGGTCCGGGATTGAATGCCCTAGTCATGATCCACAATAGGTGTTTTTCTTACTAAGGCTAAACATGTACATCTAGTTGATGATGATGCCAATTATATGACACGTGCATAAGTTCGCTGACTCTCCCATCACGGTCTCAAATGGTTAAAAAGTTCTACTCCGTTCTCCAACCCTTGCTCTCTGTCCCTCTCCTGCTCGCGTTTGCCCCTCCCCGAGGTATGAGATGCTAAAGGCCTAAACACTTTTTATTACTGAGTAATTAAACTTTCTAAACTGAATTAATTTTGTGCGCAGCAACACAATGCGAGAATGCGAAAAGAGTGAGATGGAGAGATTGTGCGCATACGGTGTTCACGAAGCAACGATTCGTCCACGGATGCATGCATGCCTTATATAATAATAAACAGTCGACCCTCTTATAGAGTTGAGATTAGGACCACGCTATAGGAAAAATACGTCATAGGGACTAGGCACCCATATAAAATTTGAGGTAAGGTTCTTTCAATTGTATTTTGTGAATTGAATGAAATCATATAAAATAGAAAATTAAATTTGATAACATTGTTATTCCACTTGTGTACAGTCTGTGAGACGTGTTTCGCCTCTTTGATGTCTGATGATGCTTCTCAATTTCACAAATTGTCCCACAAGTGGAATAAAAAATTATCAAATTTAATTCTATATAAAAAATGAACTTACCGACGAATCTATCGAAAATATTAATGAAATCTTAAATTTGAATCGTTCAAATTATGTAGTTCCTAGTAAAGCCTAGTCAGTTCAAGTTCATCCGTGCACGCCTGAAGATGCCGAAAGGCGAAACCCGGGTCGTTAGTGACAAAATCTGTGGTAGTGTACATAATTTGAACGATTCAAACTTAATATTGAAATTCCACCAAGCACCTTCAGTCGAAATCTAAATTATATTAATGAAATCTGTTAATAAAACATTTTTCCAATCACGATCACATTTTCTTTTCACCCGTCACAAAAGACGGTCTAGAAAAATTCTTATTTAACTATGAAAATTTAGTGTTTTGTAAAAAAAACCTACACTATAGGGAGACCCCTAAACAGGGAACTGCCGCATACGCTATAAGAAACTTCTCTATAGACGGGTTAACTGTACTACAAATCTTCCACGATTTGCATGGTATTCATTTTACACTGGGTCAGTTTTACATTGTTTAATATTTGCATCCATGTTTTAGTTTACACGGTAAATTTTTAATTTAGTAAACGTTAAAAAAAATACAAATTGAAGATTTTTCTATCTTCTGTGTACAGTTTCATAAAATAAAAACCTTTGAAGAATTTTCTTTGGGAGCCGCATGCTTCGTCAATCAAAGATCTATTACGAAGAACAAAAGGACTACGTAATTTATTTTACAGAGAATAAAATATATTAAATTTAAAAAAAAGGAAACTCTTAAGCAAGTACTGCCAACCTTGTAACCAGCAAGCTCACCAAACAGGCATGTAAGTACGATGACCAAGAAAACTTTTA
Source organism: Himalopsyche anomala (assembly GCA_031772345.1). NCBI lineage: Eukaryota > Metazoa > Arthropoda > Insecta > Trichoptera > Rhyacophilidae > Himalopsyche > Himalopsyche anomala. Next base: position 2,643,479 of record CM062837.1, on the reverse strand, counting down.
ATTAATATATGTTTCTCTTTGGGTTAAGACTTTTGTGCGGCGTGTAAGCCTGCTCTTCACGCGCCGGCCCTGTATAAACATGTACACAGAGAAACGAAAGATACAATACGGGGAAACAGGATAAAGTTTATCCTCAAACTCCCGACGCCTGAAACGGGAGATAAACTGAGATTCCAGTTTGTTTGGGAGTCAATACAATTAGGAACATTTGTATAAGTAAATACTTAGGCGGAGAAGTGTGATAAAAGTGTACAAGGAACCAGTTTCTTATTGTAAGAATACTCAACTAGTTGTTACTATGTAAATTGTATTTTATTTCGACGTAATAAAAGAATATATAACAGAAAATGTATTTGAAACGAATTGGGAAATTTCGATTACTTAGAATTTGAAACGACTGAAGAAATCTTTATGTTGCCAGAGATTTAAATATAAAGTCCGAAAAGGTTAAGGAATATAGAAGAATAGAAGACTTTCAATATTGATAGTTTAAGAGGAAATAGAAAACCTTCAATTTGTTACACGATTTTCTATGTTTTTTATCGCAGAAAAAACGAGGCGGGGCGGTAGAGTCGTGCCAATATGGACTCTTTCTGTTTTTTAAACGTTAATTCGTTTAAAATATAAAAATAAAATTTGATAACTTTGTTACTACACCAGTTGTGTAACAAATCATGACACGTGTTTCGCCACCGTAAGTTTAACTTTGCGATGATCTGTCCGTTGATGCTTCTTAAAAAGGCGAAATACGTGTAACAATTTGTGACTCAAGAAGCGGAAGAACAAAGTTTCACAAATGCTATTTTTTTTAAAATATCTGATAGCTATTTAGTTCTGATTAAGGCATACGTCTAAAAAGTTATCAATTATTTATTTTTAATTCATGTTATTTTTTACTCCAAAAAGTTACCGGCGAATCTATCGAAAATAATTCGTGTTTGTTTACAATTTTTTATAAACACCTATTGAACTTATTGTTGAACCATTAAAATTGATAAATTATTTTACAATTTAAATATAATACATTCGTCGCTGAGCGATAATAATTATTAAAATATTTTCACAACGACTTACAAATAATTAAAACAAACTTTTCATTGCAATTATGATAACGTGAAATAAACGACATCAGTAGTTAGTGAATCGTAGGGAAATATTAATTCAGAAGATAAAACATATAATTCTTGCTGGCTACTGCATTTACTACCCGTGTAAAACTGCCAAATGGCAAATAAAAAGAACTGGGTTAAACAAGCGATAAATTTTAGAAGTAGGTTTGCAGCTTGGATATTTTTTTAACTCAGAAATAAATTGAATTCTCACCGGGCGACTTACTTGCTAAGCTTGCACATTTTATATTAAAAATCGTTTAGAAGTTTTGATATTTTTTTTGTTGTAAAGCTATTATGTCGCCCGCTGTGGTCTCTTTGGTTAGAGATTGCTCTTCTGATCGGGTGGGTATGGGTTCGATTCCCGGTATGGTAAATGTGTTTTTTTTTAATATTTAAATTTGAGACCTAACACGTGGGTGTTTGTAGTATCAATTATTCTCTTCGAGTGAGTTACAAAAAATATGGCTCACCACAGAGCTGCACGGAACCTATCTTTTAACCATGCACTTATAAAACTAGATGTAGTTGTAGGAAGCTGTATCAATATTTCATATTTGATACCTGACAACAAAACTGGCCAATTCAGCATTCTCTATCGCACGGGTTCCCAACCTATGGGTCGCCATTTTTTTTCGATTTTGGATTTGAACAACAAACCTAAAACTACAGTCAACTAAAATTACCTTATTGAAAAAAAAATGCCTTTTTCAATTGCATCGGGGCCGCGAGTCACGTGGCTTTTATAAAAAGGGGTCGCCACCCGAAAAGGTTGGGAGCCTATGCTCTATCGGATACAGCGACGTTCCAAATGTTTGGCTGTAGAAAAAACCTTCTCAAATTTCAGAATTAATTATGAAAGAAGAATCTTTTAGGAAATCTATTGTAGTGTACATATTAATATACCGGTAATTTTTTTTCAAAAACCCGGTCATTCGATATTGAAAAAAACCGGTATTGCAATCTCTACATTTTTTAACTACTCCAGTATGCAAGGTGAAATAATAAATTACAGTTAGCTAGTGAGTAGCTAAACATTATGGTGAGTCTAATATAGAGATAACCTATACATTAATTCAGGTTTACACTCCTAATTTAAATATCCGAGCAGTAAAAGAAAGTTTTTTACTTCGAATCTCTCCGATATCCACTTTCGAAGGTGCATTTAATCACGTCTTAAAAGAATGTGAAACGGATATAGATGTACTCGAAGAAAGCTATAAAGTTTCCAGGGTGTTCAAAGGGATGGAGTTAGGAGAGATTAAAAAATCTAAGAGGCTTTACTTAATACATCAATTTTGATATTAATATAAAATACCGGTATTGTGTTATTGATAAGACACAATGTATACGTTAATTTCCCAGTACGGACAGTTTTATAAATTGATTTTTCAGTCGATTTATGAATTTCTGTTCAAACGCATGGATGTATGTGATGTCTTGAATTCCCCCCTCCCACCCATCCTATCCCATGAACGGGGCGTATCGAGAGCGATTAGCTAACCACTAGTCCTGTCCTAGCCCTATCCTTCTATTCCTACTCTCTTTGAAAAAGGAGAGGTTGAGCAACTGAGTAACAATCAGTTCTCGTAGAAACACTTCTGTTGAGATAAATTCCGTTAGGCGTCCATATGCTCCACATTGGGAGCGGATATGGTTTAAAAAAATACATACATACAGCCAAATAATTATCGAACAAAACATTTTCGTTCTAAATGTGGAATCTTACCCAATTGATGAGTGACATTCCGAAGCAAGTGTAAATGTCCGAAATTTTGTTTTTGTTGCTATGATAACAGGAAATGCTTTAAGAAAACGTTTAAATTGATTGAATGCACAACCTACATGTAAAATGTTTTCGCGCTTTTAAAGAAAACCACGAGTTATCACTGCAGTTCGATTGCTTTTATAATATTGTCTATTAAAAATAAATCCCATTTTAAGACTTTCTGATCCACCCCACCGTTCATTTAACGAGTAGCTATGAAGAGCAGCGAGATACGGCTTCGATACGAATTTTATGACGATAAATTAAAGTTTTATTTCGGAAACTTTGCCACCCCTTCTATAAGATAGAAGAACGTTATTTTTAATCGTAATACACGGGGCGACACCTGGCAACAAAGTTTTATACAACATTACGGCCTATAAACAATGGGTACTTCTTGGCCTATTAAACATTTCTTGCTTTACAATAAAAAAATATAATATGTATATAAATAAAAATAATAAAAGATTTTTAGTACTTTTTCCACATAAATTTATTTGATCAGGAACGGTTTTGCTCATCGCGAGCATTATAAACTGATAAGAAAAATATATAAACAGTGCTTTTTATACAAGTTAAATTGAAATAAAAGGTGTATAAAAAACTTACTATAAGTTACGTATACCCAACGTGGTATATTACACGAAAAAAGCTTATTAGTTCCTAGTGTTTCATTATAATGTTATTAATACTATCAAAATTGTGAGATATTTTTAAAAAAATCCAGGAATTTTTTTAAACCACAAATCTATAAATCATATAAAACGTTGAAACAGCATTGTGAAATATACAAGACTTGATGACAGATGAGATGCATGTGACCGTTTTCAATTCAATCTGAAATTCAATTTGAAATTCAGTATACGAAGCACAATATCGGACCAAGCAAAGAAGAAGAATTACATGTAGGTAATCAGCTGTCATGTCATGTATTGTACTTTTATTTTTTAAACGATAAATAAATAAATAAACATATTTAATTAAATTTATAGAGGAAAGGACCAGTTTTTTAACTCTCCACTTACCTATATACATATAGTACATTTCCAACAGACAATGGGTAAAAAGATGCTCACTAAATGATTTAGAGTTTCCGTTTTTTATTTGTATAAAATCGAAAATGTACGATAAATTATAATATGTTATCTTTATTACAGCATATTTTGTCTATGGATTGACACTTGGCAGTATATGATTTTTAACTAATTATTACTTACTATTTAGTGGGTTTTAAAGTTATTAAATTGATTAAATAATTTCTTAGCGTCATTGAGGAAACACTTGAAATTGGAGCATTTATCAGCATATACAATCATTTCTGTATAAGAAACCACAACACAACCTAAACAATTACGTAATAATAAAAAAATAGCTGATCGTCAGTTTAGAAAAAATATATCAAACGAAGTGTTTGGTAACCTAAGAAAGTGATAAATGTATATAAAAAAAACGAGTAACCGAAACAAAAAGCTGTAAGCTGGGTGAACAATGGAGATGGAATTATCCACGAAATTCCTTCACAGGATAATCCGTTAACTCTCAAGATTCCGGTGCATTTTCCACACAATAGCATATTATTTTAACACCTGCATAGCGAGGTAATCAACCTCAATGCAATGCAGGCGAGCACACAAGTCTTAAAATAATTGTAAAATAATACCACTCTGAATGCGGATTAAATGTTTGTTATAACTTTAAATATTGTTGAATCAATGGGTCAACTGATTGGACATTTAATATATATTTTTCATTGCAATGTAAAAATGCCGCTCGTAATCATTTTTTCAAATTGTGGAATTATTAAAAAAAAATGTGGATACTATTATTAAACGCCTGCACTTGAACGCCTGAAGATGCCGAAAGGCGAAACCCGGGCCGTTAGTGACAAAATCCGTGTGAATGTACATAATTTGAACGATTCAGATTAAAATTTAATATTGAAATTCCACAATTCAGTCGAAATCTTAAATGATTCAAATTTACATAGGATATGCACTATAAGAATTTGAAGTCACTTGAGGTTATCAACTTGAGCAAAACATGCCTACGATTCAACTTTATCGGGAATTGACCTTTTCGGGAATTGAGTCCCGGACCATCATCTATATAAGGCTTATATTAATAGACCACAAACGCCGACGTTGTCAAATTTATAAATTACAACCGATGCTTCTGTTGCAACACAATTAGACAATAATCATGGCGTATGATATCACTGATAGGGTTAAGATTAAGAAAATATATGCGGAATTCTAGCCGTCCGCTGAAATTGGATGCCAATCAAACCACGTTTAGCAGAGAACGCTTTGTAGGAATGACGTCCGAAATGCAAGCGGAGAATGAAATAAATTGAAATAGCTGCCTGCATCTCGACGATAAATTATTTCGAGACCAAGACTTAATAGTAAAAAGTTTATTTTAATTACATATAAACAATCACTTTGTGAGATATTTCCTAATAAGTTAAAAATAATTTAGATTCAGCTATTTTTAATGAACGTGTTTCGACAGTGAGCCCACAATAAAAAAAAACGATACGTTCATTTAATTGTCAATTATAGTAGAAATATTAAGTATAATAATTAAAAATAAAACTCTACCTTTGTACTTTTTTATCCACATCTTTTAAAGAAGAAGGTCCTGGTGAATACCTCAAAAATTTGGAATAACCTACTAGAACGAAAGTTTTATATTGATAATATTCCACAATGTCATTCCATCAAGAATTAATAGTAAACACTATATAATAATATGAGCTCTCGAGAGGTGAAGTGAGCCAACTAGTAAAATGGTAAAACTTTATTCTTGGACTTTAAAATTGCATATTTTTATTCTATGGAGATAACTCTATTTCAATGTGTTACTGATGTTACTTTACCCTTCCGATACTTTAAGACGTGTATAATATTAAAACGCATCAATTTTTTTTATAAAATACCACTTGACTCACTTCACCTCTAATGAGCTCTGTAATAATATGCTTCCATGTTCAAATCAGAGTAAAGTCAATATTTTTCTAATTACAAATTAGAGATCTTGGGAATGGGGTGTTCGTGATATCTTTCCTATTCGACTAGTTTAAAATATGTGGCGCATTGACATCGATATCAGTGTTTCAGAACTACATCCATCGTTATTCGGAATATTAGAAAAAGTATACATACTAAATTTATTAGTTTTTTCGGTACCTACTTATCTGATAAAGTAGGATTTAATATGTAATAGACGTCTCGATTCAATTGGAATTTGCCAGGTAAAACTCCACTATAATAAGGTGAAAAAATCGATATATTTTAGATTCACATTTATAATTTACAGCTATTTCGGCCAACGCCCTCGTCGGAACTGTGTTTTTAAGCTTACATTGATTATTTATTGATTTGGTAGAACTCCATTATTCCGTTGATATTTTTACCCTATTATTTTGATTATTTAAATAAAATGGCTTGGAAGTGATACACTAATTTTATCGTAGAACTAAAATACACGGATATTTGTTCATCTTGTTTAAAAAAACGTACATCATTCAATAATAAATAATATCGACCAATTATTAGGCGTGAATATATTTTCCTAGAAATTTCAAATCACTTTTGGATGCAACGCTCGAATCAATAATAAGCTAAGAAAAATAATTCATTACTTCAAAGCATAGCATTCTCGTTCTAATTATAGGGTATTTATTTAATTAATGGATGTAGAAAATATGTAAATAGAAAATATTTATGAAATTCAAACAATTCATCTTTTTATAAAGGAGTTATCTGAAATCTTGCATAGTTCATAAAATATGCTGTTGAGTTTCATGCATATTGCATACCATACTCCGAAATGCACGCAACAATATTGATTATAATATAATGAATACCATTAGTATATGTATTAAGAGACATGGAATAAATTGCCGGAGATATTTCGTTACAAAATTTCAATGCATACAATTAAAAAATGTAAAGTCCAAATGGTAAAATATTCTGTTATATAAATATTATAGATTGCGGCAATCTTTTATAAAAAAAAATATGCCGAGAGCTGTGATTGTACGGTAAGCGTGTTAAAAGTGGTACGCCAAAAGGACGTAATTGAAAATCTCCTACAAATAATAAATATTTTTTAAAAAAACTATTGTCAAGTTAAATATCTAAAAATTAAAGCTTCATGTACATTTTTGAAGAATTAAAATTGATTGTTCAACAAAAGTGTCAGCTTGCGTTGTCCTATAGCAAATACGATAGTTATTAAAAGGATTTAACAAAAAAGTAATACTAATAAGAATATTTAACATAACATTATTTCTTTTAAACGTTTAATCAATAAAAAAGTATTAATTAAGTCTCCAACATTCTAGTACATATTATAAAAACGGCCGCCATTATTTCTCAAAACTCTTAATTAGTTGCACTATTTAAATATTTCAAATAAATAACAACATATGTATGTATATATTAGAGCAGTGGAGGAGAACCTGCGGCTTTTTGGCTACTCTGATGCGGTTTTTCGACTCGATCAAAATCTTCACTTTGATCAAAAAATTATACGCAAGCGTTTGGAAAGAGAGCGTAATCAACCCATTATATGTTCGACAGTCTAAAAAAAGGAGGGAGGGTGTCAAAGTTTATTTTACTGCGGCCTTATGTTGAAACAGATAAATGAATGTAGCCTTTAGAAATGCAAAGGTTCTATACCCCTGTATTAGAGCATCCAATCCCGGATCCTTTTTGTGATCCATGGATTTCGGAATTTACAGTTTAAAAAGTCAGAAAGTGAAAGATTTTTAGAGTCTACAAAAGAAGGTAAAACAGCATTTTTTTTTTGCTCGCTTAGGGATATTAATTATTTTGCTCGCTGACAGTCTTTTAAAACCTGGGAATTGACGGATTTCCTAAAATGAAAATGTGAGACCTTTTTTCATTTCGGCAACAATATCTTATTTAGGACTGAACGAATTTTTCACTTCCTATCCTTAATCCCGAAATTGGACGGGATCCCGGAGTTGGAGACCCTTACTAAATTATATCGGTTGAAAATGTTCACCAACAAATGTAAAAATGCGGAATACAAACATAAATTATTTATTGTCACTGCCCAGTTTCTTCACGAAGCAGACGATGAAATATGGCAGCATTTAGGGAAAGCACACATACGTAAGTATCGTGACAAATCTCATTTATTACACCAAATAGAAATGTGCAGAGATTTGATGAGACAAAACGTGCCGTTGGCCTTTACAGCGCGTTTTATACGACCTAAGAGCAAATAATAAAATAAAAGCGCTCAATTTCGCGAGCGTTAAAGTTGTTAAAACGAATCTGGGATTCGAACCCGGAACGTCAGCCGCGCGCCAAACGGAGCGACTCACTGCGCGCGTAAAACGCATCGTTAAATCTGTATAATCGGCATTGGATGTCAACTGACGAGAGTATTATGGCGGAAAAGATACTCGTGGAGTTATTCATAGAAGAAATAGAAAAAAATTGTAATAATTTTAAGTAAAATGGCCCACATATGTAGCAATAATGAATTAATGAATGTTACAAGGGAAAAACAGCTAAATTATTAAACATAGTTAATAGCTGACTCGCCTCACATTATTTCAGATAAGGTGAAAAAATTGCCAAGTATTTTAGTTCTTTCGAACGAATTCGATATTTTATGTTACATAGATAATTAAATTTCAATCGTTCAAATTATGTACATTCACACAAATGTTGTCACTAACGACCCGGGTTCGACATCTCGAACATCGAACTTGAATTGACGCTTAGTAAATGAATGTAAGTACATTTTATGTCAAAATATAGATACATTAATGTCGATATTAAACAAATGATTGTTTAAAATGTTAACAACATGCCTTTAAATTAGCATTCAATAAATTCTCTTTTTGACAAATTGGTATAATACATGCACAAATAGTTTATTCCAGACAAAGAATTGATATCAAAAAATATCTTTGAATAATTAATTCGTTTTGTTTCAGTTTTGTTAGTGCCAGAAAGGTGATGATATGTATTATATGCCGTAATATATTGTCAGATTCATATTGTATTCTTTAAATAAAAAAACTATTGTTCCAATAAAGATTACATAACTTTCGTTAATTTATGTTTTAATGATATTAATTGTGTTAACAATCTGGTGTCATCCTACCACGCCATATTGAAATACAAAATGGAGAAGTATAGTAAAAAAAAAGTATGTTTTGTAAAGTTTCCTGAATTTCCCAGTGTATATTATTCCGCTCGAATACCGTATGAGAAGTAAAAGTCACATTGAAGAAAAAGTGCTTGCAGTAAAAGTCTTAAATCGGAAAAAGTGCAACGTCCGTCCGTTGGGCAGTTAAGTTTTTTTTTCCAAAAAGCTCCGTAGTCTGCGAGTGAAAGTTTTCATCTTGTTTTATCGATAGTTTAGTAATAAATTCAACAGTAAAAATGGACTTAAAGCGTATAAAAAAATCTTTGTCCACTAACAGAAAAGTAAGAGTAACATCTAGATAAATGTATTTATGTTAGAAAATCCATCTGAAAAGATTAGTTTATACTTGAAAAGAAACTGTTGTACATAAAAGCACGGTGAGACATTATTCTCAGAATATGTCTATAGTTTTCGCAACTTACGCAACTTAGTGAAAATTTAAAACATAAAAAAATATTCTAACAAAATAAGACTAAATTAAATTAAACTAAAATTAAGCAATTACATTATCAAAAACGTTAGTCGATGTGCTTAGTTAACTTTGAGATCAGAAGTCTCATCTGATGTCATGACAGATTCACTTATTCTTATTATAAACGTTGTTAATGTCTGGTTTGTATAAATAACACTGTAAAATTATATTTCTTATCAGTTGATAATGCTCGCCATGAGCGAAACCGGTTCTGATCTTAGTAAATAAAAGTGGAAATAAGTATAAAGGAATATTGTGTTTTTCTTAATATAGTGGGTGAGTACTCTAAAATTGATAAAACTGAATAGAAAAAATCAAAACTATCGAGTATCGACGAATAGATATATGAATTAGGAACCTTGATATCGTTCTAATAATTGCATCGTGTTTTTATTATCTTTTTCATACATTATATCTTTATTCAACACGGGAAAAATAATGTTGATATAATTATAGCTATAATAAGATAGATATATTGACAATAAAATGTTGTTAACATACACGTCACAGTATACATATTTTCCGGCTCTTGGGTGGGGTGGTATGGTTATTTGCCTTGGGCCTCACAATTTGATTAGTTAAATATTTCTAATATTAATAAATGGAGTTTTATTTATCTTACTAGCAATTTTTATTGTCATAATTCAGGAATTTTAAAAATGGGACCTCAAAAAATGCATGCCTTAGGCTTCGCATATTCTCTGAGGGACCCACCATATACATTCTTAAAAAAACATATTTACGACGTTCGACATTGTATCTTGTATCAAGGCCTAATTTCTAATAAGAAATTTCGATCTACCAGGCAAACAGAAATGATTACATTATTACGTGGATAGCAATATCGTATGAAATAATGTATTTCGCTACTGTTATTTAAATAAGAACACAGTTATTAAAATTGACCAAATAAATTGGTCCCGCGAAAAATCAATTTTATGATGACGTGGACATAGCAACTAGGAAATCCTATCCGGGACCGTCTTTGTGATACTGAGATTGATCGTTCATCATAATATCACGCCACAATTGTTTGAGAGAATTTCCCAAAAAAGTGAATAATTAAGATATTCCAGAAATTTAGTCAACTCGAAGTGACGATTTGATAGACTCCACAGTTATTCAGAAGTTATTAAGACGCAAAATCGAAAAATTGGTCGGGATCCCTGATCCCGGGATTGGAGTCCTCTTAGATCGACGTCATTTTGTATTCTACCAGGCGGACAGAAATACATACAATAAATTATGAGCACATATGTATACTTCAGAAGTAAAATTCGAATTTTATAACGTTCGATAGTTCATTTATTCCAAGATATTTTATCAAACTATTTACCAGGCTCGGAGAAGCGAACGTAGGTAGATATAACACAAAACGCATCGTAATGAATAATGCATTTGTCATGTAAGAATTCAAATTTAGAACTCGGCCTAATGACCGACACAGTCTTCAGCATGGTGATTGATTAATTCCTGATGCTGTCCAGGAATACAAGAGACATTCTTCAGCATCTCTAAGAAGCCGTGAGAAGCGTGAAATGTCATCATCAATCACAATAATCATTTGTACCGAATAGAAATGTCACAAGTCACGACAGACGTCCAATCACTGACGCGGAAATCTGATCGATTACGTCTAAAGAAAGATACAATATTGACATATGTTTTGATTGGAAGATTTATCGATACAAAGTTTCGGAAGCTTTATATTACTATGGAAAAAGACACATGAAAATTACGTTTTGAAACAATGTTTAAAAGGTAATAATTATTTCAATCATGGTCAATTCAGTGTCGCCTGCTGTGGCCCAGTTGGTTAGAGCTTGTTCTACCGATCACGCAGGTCTGGGTTCGATTCCTGGTCAGATCACAGTGAATTTGATAATTATTCAATTCAAAAGTTGTGATCGAAGACTGGCTGTTTGTGATGTCAATTCACATTATTTCCTCTCCTTCCATCCTTCTGATCCTTTAATAACAATAGCGATTAGTTAACCACTAATCCTCTTCTAGCCGTATTCTTCTTCCCCTACTACTCCCTTTGAAAAAAGTGAGGTTAAGCGATTGAGTAACAAACAGTTCTCGTACAACAAACTTCTGTTGAAATAGCTCCGTTTGGAGGCCATATGCTCCACATTGGGAGCGAACGTGGATAAAAAAAAGTGACACTTATTAATATTTTGTATCTTTATTTCAAAATTCATTTAACACCAATTGTTCGTTGTACACTAATAATTTAATTTTGTTTTGTATAAATAACACTTTAATATTGTATTCTCTTATCAGTTGATAATGCTCGTCATGAGCGAAACCGATTATCATCATGTTAAATAAAAGTGGAATTATTGCAAATGAATATTTTTTTTGTTGAATATATAATGTTTTTCAACCAAGTATTGACAGTGAACAATCTAAAAAATTTAAGTAACATAGTATATTCCAATTCGGCTATTGCTTAAATCCAACATGCAACATCAAATACTCTCTCTCGAATGCGTCCATAACACAATCAAATTGGGAGCACGGAGCACCTCGTCGATATATAGTATCAGCAATATTGTCACATGTATTTTTTTTTAAATGCAACAGTGCCAACTTTTTACTTAAATTCGGAAGTCCTTCTTGCATCGAAGAGCATAATCATAGCTCACGCACTTTGGGCCAATTAAAATTTGGCGGCAAAAGTTTTGGGCTACCGCGGCAGGTTCGAAAACCGCGGCAGGTGTTTTAAAGCCCGAACGCATCAGGACCGCAATAAAAAAGCAATTTACCTCACGGGTATAATAACAACTACACCTGTATAGAAAAATCAACGATATGTGAGCTAGAATATGTAGCAATTAGATTTTAGTTATTATATGAATACAATTAAGAAAATCTTAGGACTGACTAATGCTTACACTGCAGGGGTCACCAAACCTTTTGAGAAGCGGGCCGGATTAAAAACTAAGGGGGTCGGAAGAAAAATAAATTCGTATTGGAAGCCAATCAGAACATTATTTAATTGTATGTGGTTACATAATAATTACAATGTAAACAAATGTTTACCCTTCTTAGAATTTCAATAAATGAGAATATTCGAAAAAAAATTGAGTAAACGAACATCTGGTCGTCTCGTCTCCAATTTCTATCCAACTTCCTTCACTTTAAGTCCCCTACCAGATAGTTGTATGACAATTGATGATTTGAAATAAATAGTTGTCGTGAATTCACAACTTAATCATGAAAATTTATATTTCTTATATGAATAATTTCTATACGAAAATCCAGAACTTTTCGCGGGTCGGATGAAAATCTTCGGCGGGCCGTAGTTTGGTGACCGCTGGCTATACTGTATATTTAACAGCTCTTATGTGATATTCACTAAAATTCGATAGCTGTCAAAAACATTATATGCACGAGATGGATAAGATTAATGCAGATGCACGCCTACGGATGGTACAGGTGTACTATTTTTTTGTTGATTTGTCACATACGATATATTACAATATACATTCGTATATTCACTTCTGTGTAACGCACATTACAGCACTACAAATGAGCAAAATGCGTATGCAAAAAGAGTGAGTGTTGAGCGAATGTTGTCAGGTGGCACTTCAATCTGGTTTATTAGCTTTTTAATTATATAGTATGAAGAGTACATATTCCAATGTTTAGATGTGTTTTAATGTTATTACTTCTTTTAATAGGACAATTAATACTTATCATATTGCTTACATAATAAAACTTTTTTATTATTAAATCTCATAAATAAGTTTATTTTCACAAAATTTTTGTTAACTTAGATCAGCGATTTCCAACATGGGAGGCGTGGACTATCGCAAAGGGAGGCGCAATCAGTCCAAAATATGTATTTACCTTTTGAAACTTGTCTTTATTAATACATGAAATGACGGTGGGGAGGCGCGAAAATATGTTTTCTTCAAAGGGAGGCGCAGTAACAAAAAGGTTGGAAACCACTGACTTAGATGATAAGTATTAAGTTTGAAGATATAATGTTTGTTGTCGCTGGACTTTTGTAACATAATGTACTAAATACATATTTTAGCACTAAATATGTACATACTTATGTTATTCATGAGATGAAAATGATAACTTATTATGAGAAACTGCCATATTGTGTCAACAAAACTTCATATTATTTAATATCTATCTACCCAAAATGTGAACAGAACTTTTGCTGTCTATTAAAATGGCAACGGTTTTTAAGAAGCGATTTTATACCGTCGAATATTTTATATTAAAAAATGTATTACAGAAAACTGCGATGAAAGGTATGATTGTATTCTTCGGATATAACATACATTATTACTCATCTATTGAGGATTATTGTATAAATACGCAGTGCCGTAGTCCTGCAAATGTGTGACATAAGAGATTTCACGAGACGCTTCTGTTGAGGTGATAAACGCCCTATGTGAAAGCAGCATATAACGTGGAATTATTACTCAAAACATAAACCTTTATAATGGTAGCATGCGAAGTACTGAGCAATTTTGAAAAAGCATGAATAAATAAGTAATGTCAACCGACGAGCCACTGTGCTATGATAAATCAGATTTCTGCTTCAAGCCAGAATATCCGTGGACCGAAGAAAATTGAGATATTTATCCATCAAACGATTCAAGAAGTCTGTAGAGTGGACATTGTTTTTGTTAATAATGATTTATTAGAATATGGGTTTCCAAACTAAGAACCAGAATCACCAAGGGTTAAGCGTGTGCTGAGATGCAATATATGAAGAAGCACAGACCCACGGACACGTGTGGCATGTGTTTGCTCTGCGTTGCGCTTCGTTGGGGAGCCGGCACATATTTCTGCCTGACGCGTGAAGGTTTGGACGTCTTCTTTTGATTTCGTCGCGAAACTACGGTGAAAGTAATAAACTAGTGCGGACTGCGAACTGAAAGTTGTTGTTATGAAACTACTGTTAAAAATAATTATTTTGTTAATAAAATTTTGTCAACTGAATTTCAGTTGACAATGCTTGCAATGAGCGAAACCGGTCCTGACCTTTTAAATAAAATGGAATGAAGTACAAAGAAATATTGTGTTTTTATTCATATAACGCCTTTCCACCAAGTATTGACAGTGAACAGCTTAAAAGTGAGAATTATTTTGGATAATAATGCATAATTTATATAATATAATATGTCATTCGCATGACTTCTGCTTTACATACTTCAAATAGTGTTTTTGTGGGTCGGTGGGTTTTGTATTGTAGAAGTTTCATGTTAATTTACTAGGAAATTTAATTCATATTTAAATTAATCGTTTTGAGTTATACTTTCGATGGATTTGTGAAAGTATGATTGTCTGATGCCTCTGAAAGAGGCGAAACACGTGTCACAGTTTGTAGAACAATACGTGGAATAATCTAAGTTATTTTATATTGAAAAAATGAGCTTCCACAAAGTTACCGCCGAATCCATCAAAAGAACTGTTAAATTATATTTCTTATCACATGATAATGCTCGCCATGAGCGAAACCGGTCCTGATCTTGGTAAATAAAAGTGGAAATAAGTACAAAGAAAAACTGTGTTTTTCTTAAGGATTTACATGTTTGTGATTTGGTACAAAGTGAGCGTGGCTCATAATGAATAAAGAATGAGTTTTAATCTATCCTGGGCGGAGTCGGGTGATAAAGATAATACAAAAACAAATATCAAGCAGACATGTTTAAACAGCTTTTAGGCCGGCCACTGACGAGCGCGAAAAATCTTATTTTCTCATTAAAAGTTCAGCTCATGCTATAAATCAAGCTCATTAAAGTCAAAATCGAGTGAATTATGTTTGCTAACTACTTCTCGCCCGATATTCAAACGTTTAAAACGTCACTTAAAAGAACTATACATCTCCATTCATACTTTATGACCCATTACATACGAGTAAAAATGTTTAAATTTCTAAATAAAACAAAACAATTTGCAAACATTTGCGGAATGAAAGAATATCCAACAGGTTGGAAGTTCAAGTCGAAGTGTAGGTATATCATATACATATGTATATATTTTTTAATTAAAATCCAATAATAAGTAGTTTGAATTGCAAGTACATTATAAAAAAATATTAATTATGCGATTCTAGTACTCTATAATCAAGTTATAGAAAAACTATTCCATCAGAATTGGACGTATATATTATGCAAAAAGATACAATCCCTCCCACTTAAGTTTATTTATATTGTGTTACAGTATTGATTTATATTTTCATCAGTTTATAATGTCTGTAACGAACGAAGCCGGTTACAATCGTTATTGAAATAATGTGAAATCAGTACATAAGAGTAATATTTTTCATACATAAATATTTACGGTATCTAAAATTCCATCCCCCTATCCGATCTATAAAGCAACGTGCAGTGAGAACGATTAGCTTACCGGTTGTTCTGTCTTAGCAAGATCTCTGTATGATTATATAGACTCGTAATAAAGTTTATTTTAAGAAATGTTTTCTACGACACTGTTTGTTAGTTCTCTTAAAAAAATATGCGATTATACATATATTCATAGATTCCGCATGTACAAATTCTTCATAAATATATATAATATTTTCAATAGTACTTATCAAATTAAGAAATTGTTAATATTGCTTCATAATCGGCAGATATTGCTTTATCGTTTTGATTTAAACCCTTTGAGTAGTGAGTTTATTTTTACTAAATTAGGATTAGGAGTACAAATATGTTTTAACCTTTTTACAAAATTGTTTTGTTCATTTGCAACAAATAATAAAAATAACGCGATCATCAAAAATCACAGATAAAAATGTTTTTTACCCATATGTGAAAAAACAATGACATTTTAATTAAAACCAAGAAAATGGCAATAAGCATTAGAAACCAAAATATTTACCATATTTTGCCATACTCCTCAAAGGGTTAAAAATATATGTACCTACTTATTTTTGTTCTTCGTTCTCAGACAAATGGTAATAAATAAGTCAAAACATATACTCAGCTTAATAAAAATGTATGTTTATGAGTAAGAAAAATATATCAGAGGTACCAAACCTTTTTAAGTTTCAGTGCCACTTTTTTAAAAATTTAATAATATGGCATGTGTTCAAATATATAATAATATATATTTTAACACATGCCATGGAAATAAAAAATGTCTAATTTACTTAATGACACATGACTATTAATGGCAAAATAAAAAAGACTAAAATTTAAAAAAAACCTTCAAAACTTTATTATTATTGAGATTTTTGCTGTTGGATGCTAGATGCTAAATGTTTTATATCGAGTTCACAGTTGGTAGCTTTTAATACAATACAAGAAATACAACTTTCGTTTGTTAGTCTACTTCTTATGTCTGATTTATGTATGATTATGTCTGATAATGTCAGTTCATTGAAGAGAATAATGATTCACAGGAATAAGTCTATGAAAAAATTGTCACTGTTGCACTGGATAATAGATCTTTTAGTTCCTATAAGTTGTCGAAACTGAGCAAACCTTCACGAAAATTGTTATATTGTTCCTTCTAAAGCATTTTCAAATTGTTCTATTATTTTCCCTACATCCGGCTTTTCATTAATATCCAGATTCATCATGTATTTTTTTAGGTTAGGAAAATACTTGAAATTTATGATCATTATATAATGTTTAAATATTTGTAACTAAGTTTCAAATGCTTTGAATTTTTTGTACACTATTTCTAAAACTTTTTTGATTTTTTTGTATTATCACTTTATTTTTTTGCAAAATCGTCTCGCGTGCCATAGGTTCGCTATCCTGCAATGCAAGGCGTCTGTGATGAAAAAATGTCAATAAATGAATACACACAAGTGAATACTCCAGGGGCGGATGAAGTTCTTGGAATGTGAAATTTTCATATTTCGTACTTACATATTTATATGTAAATCGAAAAACTTTTAAATTTTTAAGTGTTCAATGTCTCTACTTAGAAATGCATTATATTGAAAAATAATAGAACAATTATTTTATTGTCATCAGAACCAGGAATATGGCATATATTTTTTTTAGTTGAAAATGCTCGTGGTGAAATGTTGAAACCGGTTCTGATTGTTATAAAATAAGCGTAGAATAAGAACAAAAGAGATTCATTATTTTTTAGGGTATTTATTATACTCATACATAATATAAACCAATAATAACGTCTTATGTGCTACTTCGCAAAAACAAATATAGCACATTTACACTACAAGCTAGGTAAATAATCTTAAAATAAATCGATTTTTTGTCTATAAAAAATATTAAAACAAATTTGACTCTACACATATATTTAATATGACCAATTTTATTTAAGTACACCCCTGGAAGTAAAATCGATGGTAGCACACACTTAATAGCCCTATTCATCAAGTCACCAAAGTGTGCTGAACTTGACATATAATCAGATGCTTGCTGCATTTTCGCTACTATTTAGGTCGACTGCCGTATGTAATATTTTTAATTTTTCAGAGAACAAAAGATTCTTTCGAGCCAAGGTTTTAAGCAAGTATGCTTGTTCACAATGCAAAATAAAACATAAACGAAAATGTAACTAATTATATACTTCATCAATTCATAGTAGTTAAACATAATACTAAATTTTTTATCAAAATAGAATTATAAAAATAGAAATCTTTAATTTATAATGTTTGATTATATCAATTATTGATATTGTCGATTTTAACTGAAACGGACTCAATTGCGTGCATTTTAAGTGAATTTAGTATGAAGAATATGTATTTTTCCAATGATTTCTGCGAAGCTAAAGCTATAATTCATATTTAATACAATTTTTCATTTTCGTTGTCATTGCTGTCTGTTTGCAATTGGAAATAATAATCATGACAATATGAAACGATCAATGGAACACTTTTGTACTTATTCCGGGTATTGTAGTTAGTGCTATTTTGCAATTTTTAGTCATCGTATTTAAAATTATACTGAAGTTTTGGGTGTCTCGTGAAATGTATTTCAAATAAAACCGCAGTTTTCTCCGACGATGGAAAAGATGAAATTGTTTAAGCTTCATTCATAACTCAAAGTAGCCAAAATTCAAATTACGGCAGTTTACTTATTAGGAGTGTTTTTATTTAGGCGGTTGAAGTGGTGAACTCTGTTCTTCGTCTGTGGCCATTCGAAACACTGCATCGCTAAAAACAATTAACGTCTCATTTTATCGTTTTATTACCCGACGTTTCTGCATTTCGGAATGATCGTGTGTGTCCAGCATTAGTATATAAACAAATAAAACATCCAATCGTAGATACACCTTTACAGGGCTATTAAGCACACGCGCGGTTGTAAAATAAGACATTCGCATTAATTGCATATTGAACCGATTCAAAGCAGATCGCAATACAAACAAAGAATAATATGGATGCGTCGTTCGGTATTAAATTCCTCTCCGGTATTGTGTACCGGACGGAGAGGGCTGCTGCTAAAATCTAAAGGCACTTTCGGAAATCATTGTCCCGCCTCGATTTACTGCCTCGTAAATTTTGAACGGCCCTATGTGAGTAAGGTGACTTGTTTTTATTGTCTAAAAAATCGGTACACTTAATACAACGTTAGAAATCAACTTTTATTTATTTATCTCTTTTAGGGTTTTCATTGTCAACAATATGTCAACACAACAGACTTCGTCTCATTTGTGTTGAGCATGAAAAATTTGATGAGATATCTCGTTTGTGGCAGCCACCCAGTTAAGAAATCATATTATTTAATTGTCCAATAAGTATTCTAAGCAACCCTATGTACACGCTTTTCGCCAGCAATGGCTTTAAGCCTAGTGATAAATTTATTTCTTATTTAAACACGATACTCTCATTTACTAAACGTCAGTTCAAGTTCATCCATGCACTTGAATGCCTGAAGATGCCGAAAGGCGAAACCCGAGTCGTTAGTAACAAAACTTGCGTGAATTTACACAATTTGAACGATTCAAATTCCTATGTACACAGTTTTATAATCTGCGAACGAATTGTCGCTACACTAAAATTATTAAATTGTTATTTAAGATTAAGTGCGGGTTGTAAATGATTGTCATAGAAAATACAACAAAACATTGATTTTATAATTTCATCACAAATTTTGTAGGTTATACAAAGTGTGAGTCAACAGAAAAAAAGTGCTGTCACCCTACCATGCGGTGTTCTGCTGCAGTTATGGGCCCTGCCGTACGAGAGAGCGTTTGTACTGCGCGCCGGATCGCATGTGCTCTATCGAAATTTCATTAGAAATTCTAACACTTTGGTCACGCGGCCTAGACCCGGGTCCCCGGCGGGTCATAAATTTCACACAATCGAGACCGATACAAAGAATGGAAAGGCGACACTGCGAAAGCATTCACCATTACACTTATATCATTCATGTTATTATCAGAAATAACTTACATACATTACACAGCGGGAGGCAGAACATTCACACACATTGACATGCCCTTTTGTATGTGATACCATTTTTTCATAGTTAAACTAAATTTAAACCAAAATCGTTATAGTTAGCATAAACTTGTCATTCGTCGTCCCTCTTATTAATTGGTGAAATACGAGTGCAATGATACTAGTCACAATGGGCATAGTTTGTCATATTCTAAAAAAAACATTACGACAGTTATATGTCATCATATTTGTTATAATTGCGTGTCCTACTTTTTAGTCTATGGTTCATTTGAAATTTGTATCCAAGTATTTTTCTTGACAATAACCGCTTCAATGCCAAGCGTACACCAGTATATAAATATTATTTTCTGTGTTCCATAAATCCGATGACTATTTTGTATCAACTTGTAAAGAACGCTGAACTTTTTTGCGATTTAACGCACATATTGAACTAGGCTTAGCTTCACATGTGGTGAAACACGATCTTGGCCTTTATTAACCTTTTAACTGCCAGCAGGTGTATGTATGGCGGTACCTCGCACGCCACGAGTTTAATTGCAATTATATATATTTTTTAATTTATCGTTTTTGAAAATGTTTTAAAGTTTATTTGTTAAAACTTACCAAATAAATGAAGAGTGCGCCGATGACGATGCGATTGTGCCGCCATTTATACATAATAACAATGTTAAAATGTTTATGACACATCAGGGTTGTCACAAATTTTGTCATAGAAAATACGCGAACTAAATATTATTTCAAAAGTAATTGTTTATTTGAGTTTATTTGAGGAAGCCCGTAGTATAAACTGTGATAATATGACTGCCACCCCTGAATTTTGCGCCATCTTCATACTCGGAGACAGACTTATTTCAAATTACATTTCAAGTAGTAAAAACGAAAACTGTTTCAATTGTGAGTATAGAACGATATTCCCAATAGATGTCGTTGTGTGTTCGACACAGTTGTATGTTTAACATAATTGATTTACGTTAGTAAAATCCCGTTCAAAGCGTGCGTCCGAAGACGTCATTTTATGTATGATTGGCGTACCGTTCACGGAAATGTTCGCGCCTTAAGACGCTTGTGGCAGCCATCCGGTTAAAACAACGATCACATTTGTGTTTGTTTAATCAGTCTCCTTTAAATTATACTTGTTTATTTTTACTACAAACTACAGTAAAATTTATAATTGGATTGTGGTATGTAGTTGCAACTCTGCATATAAAAAGTATTGAATAAATGAAAAACTAAGTTTTTTAATTTAAAATATTTCACTTATAAACACTAAAAACAATACTAATGCGTACATTCAAAATATTATTGAAAAAAAAAAACATAAAATGGCGCCGGGGAAACAACTGATCAAAATACTCTCGGCAGTGAAAAGGTTAAAAATGTTCATATCGATGTATAGGGCAAGCAAAACGATATTCTTTGTTCGACCAAATAATAATTAATTTCAGAAAGCACTAGTAGAATAATCACAAGTGAATTTAAAACGTGATAGAAATAATTAATATCAAATTTCTACCATTATAAATTTTACAGTTCTTTACTACCTCAATGCTAGCTTTCCACTCTTCATTTGGTGCTACAAACATTTATGAGTGTCTCAGGAGTCACTGCTTAAACGTAACTATATAAAATATTAAAAGCTGATAATTATCATAAAATGAGCATCTTTGAGTGGAAGTCTTATATTTTCGATTGACGCACGAAATCTTTCAAAGACACGAGGAAGCAGTCAGTGACTTTATCAAGAAGCATAAGCCATACAACTGCTGTTTAATCTTTCATTGTTATTGTTTAATTTCCCGCTTTAATGCATGGGAGCCGCTTATCTTCTTATATCGGAGTATTAAAAATAGGGGAGGCTGGGGGGCACTTAAACCTATAGCGTAATACAGTAAAAAACAATATAAATTTATGATGCTCTAAATTTTACTTCATTTTGTTTTCCAACACGAATTGCGGAGAAATTTATTCTTTATTCGAATCGCATTTCGTTTTTTTATCTACAGATACGCTTTTACGTTTAACTGAATAAAATTATGCGTTGCGTAAATGGCATTTCGAGCTTAGATGATTAAAATTGCTTTACGAACAAGAAGTTAAGAGCGTTTATTGTTTACTGATATTTGAGACAAATATCAAATTAAGTCTCGATATTTACCGGAATCAAAAATGTGACGTCACGATTTCAACAAATATGATTGGGATGTTTTTACGCTACCCATACAGATTAAGTGAATAGAGTATATTGTCAATCGAGTACCAAAGAGTAAAAAGGGACTTAGTACAAAAAAATCTTATTTTGCATGGAACGGGTGCCAAGAGTTTCTATTATTTACTATATATCATTCATTGAAGCAGCGGTAGCAGCTTTCGAACTTTTTTTTTGTTATCCATGTCCGCTATCAATGTAGAGCAAATGGCCTCCTGATGGAGGTATCTCAACAGAAGTTTTTCTAAGAGAATAGTTTGTTACTTAGTTCCACAACCTCTTTTTGTTCAAAAAAAGTAATAGGGATAGAAGGATAAGGAGTGGGCAGGACTTTTTTTTTTACCATGTCCGCTTCCAGTGTGGAGCATATGGACTCCTAATGGAGTTTATCTCAACAGAAGTGTTTCTACGAGAACTGCTTGTTACTCAGTTGCCCAACCTCTCTTTTTCCAAAGAGAGTAGACATAGAAGGAAAGGGCTAGGACAGGACTAGTGGTTAGCTAATCGCTCTCGGTACGCCCCGTTCATAGGATAGGATGGGTGGGAGGGGGGATTCAAGACATCACATACATCCATACCTTTGAACAGAAATTCATAAATCGATTGAAAAATCAATTTATAAAACTGCCCGTACCGGGATTCGAACCCGGGACCTCCGTAGCGGTAGCCAACGACGTTGACCACTGGACAACACAGGCGGCATCATATATTTACTTTTATGCAATCTTAATAAATATTATAAAATAACTAATTAATGTGATACCCGCGCTTGTTTCAATGAACACAAAGGCTCTATATTTGACACCACAACCCGAAGTTCTGGTCCAAAATTATTTTTTCATTATGTATTTGACCGCGGCACACCTGTATCCGGATCGCGGCACACCGGTTGCGGAGCACTGAGTTAGATCAAACACCAGGCTGGGAATTCGACTTAGGTTAAATAAGAGGTATAAACAATGAACCGATTATGGCTTAGAAAATGCAGTATTTTTTTCGATCGGTCGATTGCGATATCCGCCATATCACCTAAGTTGCGTAACGATAACAACATAATAAGTAATAACGGGTGGAAGTAAAAACCAATGTTTACTTTTAGTCTTATTAGTATGAGTTCGGACAATATTGTCCGCCGTTGGTCGAGTGTGTGTGTAACATAAAAGCCGGATAACACGTGTGTTAATCCCTAAAAAGCCCGTTTCCCAATTAAAAGACAAACAAAACACGCTATCATTAATTAATGGTGTGAAAAAAAGGACCGTCAAATTGACGCTTCCAGTTCACAAAAGGTAGACAATGTTTGCCGAGCGGTATGAGTTTGGTGGTGTAACGTCATAAAGGGAGGCGCTCACGGAACTTAAAAAATAGAGTAATTTAAAAAATAATAACAGTATACTTTTATATGACTAAATCTAGCGGTTGGTTGCGGCTGCATGGCCGTACTTTGGTTTCGGTTACGGAGATTAAGAGTTCGAATACCAGTACATACAGTTTTTCTAGATTAATTTTCAATTTATTTATGGATTTGCACGCCAAATGCATGGATATTATTTTTAATTTCCTTCTACTCATAACTACTTGTCATGTCTTAGGCCTATCCTTCTATCCCTACTCTCTTTGGTAAACTTCGTACTAAAAAGAGGGGTTGTGCAACTGAGTAACAAGCAGTTCTCGTATAAACACTTAGGTTAAAATAAACTCCACCAGGAGTCCAAATACACTTCTTCCCACCCTTCCGATCCTTCAATAACTGGGCGTAGCGAGAGCAATACGCTAATAACTAGTCCTGTCTTAACTTTATGCTTCTATTTTGCTTACTCTCTTTGAAAAGAGAGGTAGAGCCACTGAGTAACAAAAAAAGTTCTCGTAGAAAAACTTATGTTGAGACAATTCCATTAGAGGCCATATGCTCCACATTGGAAGCGGACATGGATTACAAAAAAGTTAGACTAATGACAAGGTGTGACAAAAAAATTATCAAAAGAAATGAAACAAATAATAAATTAATACCACTAAATCATTTTTAATTCAAATGTTCAAGACTTCAAGAGTTCTAACAGTCTATTTTTAAATTTTCTGATACGGCGTTGAATTTGTGTGACTATCACTGGACTAAATTTTAATTTATTTCACTTATAAAACCAAAGTTTTTCGCATGTAATCACCACGCTTAAGAAAACGAAAGGCGACATTTCGGTTACATAAGTATTCGCGAACCGTTTTATTCGATTTGATTTACAGTGTGATGGTATGTGTGTGTTGATTTGATTGTGTAGATGTTTCACGTTTACGTTAACGTGAAGGCTTAAAAGTAAACATACACTTTTTTTAACTGTTATGATCAGGAAAGATAATTGAAAAGAAAAAATATGGGTAAAAATGTGTTACGGGTTTAATACGTAGCATTTTGATTACTGTAATTAAAGTTAATTTAATCAAAATGTTTACATATTTCAAATCGGCATTATTATGTCAACTTCACTTAATAATTGAAACATTACAGTGAAGCAGGAATAACAATAAAGATGCATGCCTAACAGCAATTGACTTTTATAACTAACCATTAATATTGGTACCACTTTTTTTAGATAAGAATAGGCTGATAAATCTTATCCTGATCTATAATAATTGAAATACAGTGGAATAACAAACAAATGGTATTTTATAAAATATACTGCCTTCCCAACAACAATTGAAATTGGACGCCAAAAATTGTATCGTAAAACTTAGTAATGCTCGGTTCAATTAAATGTTAAATAGTTATTTGATATATTTCTTTCGTTTAGAATCGCCTTTTATTTTTCCTTATTTAAATATCAGCTTTAACATGTTCACTGTCAAAACTTGATGGAATCGCATTATATTGAAAAAATAAAACACTCGGTAATAATTTCACAATTATTTTATATGACTATCACAAGCATTTTCTGCTGACAATTTTACGACTGAAAATGCTTGTGATGAGCGAAACCGGTCCTAAACAAGAGCGTGTTTTTATTTTTCGGAATATTTATACAATATAATATATCGGCCCATTAGAGGTGAAGTGAGCCAAGTGGTATTTAAAAAAAAAATAGTTGCGTTGTAATACTCAACATGTTTTTAATTAAGTATAGGTAAAGTGAAGTTACCTCAGTTCATACACATTTAATTAATGAAATAGTGTTATCTCAGAAGACAAAACACCAAAAAAGACGGGATTGTACCTAAAAATAATAAAAAAAGTTTTACCATTTTACTATTACAGTTGGCTCACTTCACCTCTAGAGGGCTCATATAATAGGCTAGAGATTTAAAATTCGTATATACGAGTGTCTGAACTTGCTGCGGAGTAGATCTTTGTCGACGAAATCAACCCATCATTCGTAAAATTAAATTAAATACAAATAATTTTACTTTCTAAAACATACGTACATAGATAGATACGTATTTTCTAGCAAGTCGATAGATAGATTTTCGAATATAATACAGAAAAATAAATATTTGAATAGTATAAATCACAATAACTATTAACTATGGCATGATATGAGTCGATACGAAGCTGATACCAAAACAATTATCCAATAATATATTCAGAGCTCCACTATCACTAAATGTCCTATAATACAATACAAGCGAGTATGCTGTGCTTAAAACATAATGTTTATTTTATCGGAAAAAATATAGGAAACCAAATCGGGGAAAAACTTTATGATGAAAATCTATTCAGACAAAACTTTTTTTTTGAATACATTGTTAAAAAAACAAGAGAAAAGCTGATATGATCGAAAAGTTGTTTTTATTACGGAACGAGATAAACAAAGTGGAATTTTCGTGACATATTTTTAACGAGATATTTTTTAATGACCGGGGAGGTCGTGTCCGTTAAAAATTTAACATCAAGTCAGAAAAATAAAAGATTTTAATTTGTTGTTCATTCACATTTGAGAAACCAACAGTTGGAATATTTTAATACAATCAATAATAAATAGGACACAACAGTGGGTAATTAATAAATAAAATGTTAGAAACAATCTTATTGTATTAACATCGGAAAAAGTAAACGTTATTAATTGTAAAAGTAAGTAAGGGTAAGTAATTATTCATTTATTTGTAAGAGGTAATAAACATTTTAATTATAGGGAAAATATTGCCACTTATTCATATTTTGTATCTTTATCCGTAAATTCCTTTCATATTTCAATAACCATTGTTTGTTACGGTGTAATTTTTTACTTTACTCTGTATAAAATTACTGTATTTTCTTAGCATTTCTATACTTGTAATGAGCGAAATCAGTCCTAATTCCTGATCATATCAATAAAAGTGCAAATTAGTACAACAGTTTTATTTTAATATAATGACTTTCCACCAAGTATTGACAATTTAACGATATCTATTCAAAGGCAAATGTTTGACATGTTTAAAAATTCCTTCCCACCCTTCGAATCATATAATAATAGGGCGTAGGAAGAGCTATTAGCTTACCACTAGTCCTGGCCAAACCCTATCCTTTTTATTCATATTCTCTTCGAAAAAAAGAGTGGTTGAGCAACGGGGTAACAAACAGTTCTCGCAGGAAAACTCCGTTGACATACAATTTAAGAATTCAACTGAAGGTGCTTGGTGGAATTTCAATATTAAATTTGAATCGTTCAAATTATGTACATTCACACAGATTTTGTCACTAACGACCCGAGTTTCGCCTTTTGGTATATTCAGGCTAGAGCTTCCAAACCGGTTTAAACCGAAACCGGTTAACCGGTTTATCGCGTGTTTTAAAAAAAACCGAAAACCGGTTTATTTCACTCGGTTAACCGCGTTCTATCAAAAATTCTCTTTTCTTGTTTTTCATTGTTTTTTACAAAAAAAATGTTTTACAATGAATTTAGTGCGTAATATAGGAAACAATTCACAAAATACAACAAACATGTATAGATATATATTTTGTAGAATAATCTACTTCTGTCTCAAAGTTGTCCATTAGTTTTATAATCAAGCTTTATTTTTTTTATTTGACGTATATTTTTTTATCATAAAATATTTTTTCACATGTCATAGTTATTGTTACAAATATTGCCTTCTGTGTTCTAGTTTTATGTTTCAAGTTCTAGTGTCGTTATTTTTCCATGGCAAACAGGTTGGTAACTAGAGTCCCATTAAGATTTATCTTTATTTGTTAGAAATTGGAGTATTAGCTGTTATGCCAAATATTGAAAAATTTCTACGATTTTTTGCATACCTACCTTATCAATATACATGATATTTCGGTTAACCGGTTTATTTGTAAGAAAAAAACCGAAAACCGGTTAGTGTTTAAGTCTGGTTAATTGAAAGCCATAATTCAGGCGTTCAAGTGCACGGGTGAAATTGAACTGACGCTTTATATGTTTGATAAGAAACAAATGTATCATTGAGTTTAAAACCATTGCTGGCGAAAAAGATTAGCCTATGGGAATGCCCACAGATTTGAATGTTTTGTTGTTTTGAATGTTTTCTGTTGAAATACTTCCATCAAGAGGCCATATGCACCACAAATAGGAGCGGACATGTATTTAAAAAAATACAATAATATGTATTTATTATCAACGCTTCTTTTCTTTCGAAAAAACTGATCTCACAGCATTTTTCTAATGCAGATGACATCAATATTATGAGCTAATGTGTTGTTTACTTTCTAAGTTTATTGCGTTATATTTCGTATTATATTGTATTATAATTAAAAAATTATAATAATTATAGAGATCGTTTTTAGTACAGTATATGTATGTAATTAGGGTAACGTATTAAAGTGACTTAATTTTTGAAATTGCGCGATAGATAATAGAATATTACACATAATAAGCACAAGAAAATCACGTCATGCATCTGCCTGGTGTAACGGATAGGCGGTGTGATCCGCCCGCGTATCGATTAAATATGGCCTATGTCACGTGCGGCGGGACTGCGTAGGGTTGACTATCACCTATTTTTATATTGTTTCAGTGCAATAGTAAAATATAAACAATGAAAATGCTCGAAAACACAGTAATAGATCGCCGAAAGCTTACGAAAACCAACCCTAACGCTAACTAAGTCTCTCGATATTCATCGTTTTCAAATACCAAGATCAGGGTTTCTCAAACTTATTGTGCAATGGAACACTTCACAAATCTGGAAATGTTACCGGAACACAGCTTATTTTTTAGGTCGGGTAATTCATAATACATAAATATTGAAAAAATATACGTTTTTAAGTCACTTATTATGTATTAGTTAATTGTTTTTAAAACATGTTACATAAACGTATGAGTAAATACAGCACTCTGTGATTAAAAATCTCCGTCTGTACCTAGATATTTGAAGTTTTAAACATCAATGGAGATTCATCTTCACTCTATTTTTAATATGAATTAGAAGATGTTTAAATGTCTAGCAGCGTATATTACCATTCCCAATTTTCGCGGAACACTTGTTTAGGTCCCACGGAATATCAGTGTTCCGCGGAACATAGTTTGGGAAACCCTGACCTAGATCATAAGCAAAATAAACAAAACTGTTAATAGATAATAAATACAATATAACTTAACAATAACAGCCACCAGTAAGCTTGCGGGGTTGATTGCACAATGAAATAATTGAAAAGCAGAAGCCTACACAATTATGTATAAAGGCATGTCTAAGAACATGGTGGGTCTAGAATCCCGAAAAACTTCTCAAGTCTAGAATATCAATCATCACAAAACATATATTATAAGAACTAAAAAATGACTTATAAGACAATTTTTACTTATACGAAATTTTTCGTAATTATTTTCTGTATACAACGCTTTCAATTATTTCTCTTTGAGCTCTATGTAAATCTTTAAGCAAAACAGTACATATATATACATCGCATAGAAAATGATTAATATCAATCTATTACTGTTGTTAAGACCGTTATAAAATGCTAATGTAATTAATTATAAATGGAAACAAATTAAATGGTCAGAATTTAAATCAATTTTTGGTCAGAATAAAAATATGAACGGTCAGAATAAAAATATATACGGTCAGAATATTTTGTAACAATTTTGGTTAAGTTAGGTTAGGTTTTTTTTAATTTTATTTTAATTAAGACTATTTATTCTGACCGATATATTATGACCATTTAATATAAAATCTGACCAATGTAATATAAATTCTGACCGGAAAAATACAAGCCATTGTAAATTGTAACTTCAATTTAAACGAAGTAATACTGTCATTCAATTTGAATATTAGAGTGGATGAAAGGATGTATTGTGTATCTCTATTAAACCAGTATATATAGCTTAGTTAATATGTTTAAAAATAGTTCTGATAAGGGCATATATAAAATAATATTTTAATAACAAAAATACGTTGAAATGTTTTCATTAAAGCATTCTACAAGTCAAATAAATGCCAATTCAATCTGTACTTGGTACCCACCTTATCAAATTGGTGATCCAACGGGATGTCAAAATACCTTTTTTATAATTTTACAATTTAAAATATAATAAACTCCAAATGAAAAACAATGCAGCAGAATGTAATTTAAAAATTTGTATTTTAATGTTATGTATTTACAATTCAATAAATTACACGCACATCAAAAAATCACAATAGAGGGATCACCGAAATAAGCATAAAATTATTTTCGTCTCTAGAAAGGATATTTTAAAATCGTTCTCTAACCGATGCCTCCTTTTAAAACATCGACTCAATACTAAAGCTCTTATCATCCGTGTTGAATGAGAGTAGGCAATGATTAAAGGATGCAGTGTAGATATGGTATTAATAACGTTCGTTCAATCGCTATCGACAACCCTAAAAAGGGAGAAATAGTGGGCGGAAAGCTACCGGAAAGAGTTAAATACGGGGGGGGATCGGGGTTAGTATGGGCGACGGGGTAGGTGCGTTCCGGACAATTAAATATTTCCGGTTAACTTTGAAAATTGCGGCGTGTACGTGTGAGGGAGGTAGCGTCAGTTTGTTTGCGGGCGCCTCTTCGGCGATTGTCGCAATTTTAATGAGAGCGCAAATGTTGGCGAGAGCGAGATTTTTTCGACATATAAAGCTGTAATCGAAGTAATGAAGTTAATAGGCTTCAATATATGTTTTCAAACACTCTGTAGCTATTTTTGGTAAGCAGTAAATGGATAGTAAAATAATTTATTTGCGTTATAATAGACGACGAATCTTGTGGTTTAAATAATAATATTTAAATTGATTGTACTTTATAATTTTTGTGAGAAACCGATTTATTTTAAAAACAAAATAAACTACAACGAAGTGTTCTGGTAAAGGCGTGATGCTGAGACTGGTATTAACCCTTTCAATGCCGGACGATTTTGCTATCCATATGATAAAATTGCCAAGCGTTTTTAAAGAAAAAATAGCCTTTTACAATTTTTCAAAAAAAGGATTGAAAATCATTTTAAGAAACATAAAAAATACGGGTAGTCTCTAAGATATATGGAAATAATATTCAGAGATATTCTCTGCATTTTACAACAATAAAAAATATTAACGTTTTTTAAAGAAAATTTAAAACAAATAAAACTAAGTTCCCCTTAATAAAAACAGTTTAAAACATATAAATTTTGAAACATTTTTTATGTCATTATATAGTAAAATTTATAAGTAGTCATTGAATGAAAAAAAATGGATATATTTTACTATTTTACAAAGCACCAAATTTTTTCGCATATTTGCACGCAAGTGAAAAAAGTGAGTTTATCTATAGTGTCACGTTACATGGAATAGATTGATATGTCGGGCCGAAAAATCGGCCCGGCGCATTTTTCGCATCGGTAGGGAGGGCCGATTTTTCAGCCCTCCGGAATTAAAAGGGTTAACTATGTTTTATAGATGACATATTCATTGTAAGATTCTTAAATATTTATTATTCTCAATGCGGACCATATGTCCCTGTAATGTAGGTATCGCAACAAAACTTTTTTCAACAGGAACTGTTTGTTACACAGTTGCTCAACCTCTCTTTTTCGAAAAGAGTAGAAGGGAAAGAAGGTAACGATTAAAAAAGGGCTAGTGGTTAAATAATTGCTCACGCTACGCCCCGTTATTAAAGGATTAGAATTGTGGAAGTGAATATTTAGTCAAATACAAACACAAATGCTGTTTGTTCTTAGACTCGGACCTGTGAGGTCAGTTATGGAAGCCAAAGAAGGACAAGAAATAAATACTTTGCAATATTTACTTTATCTATTGAGCTGAGTTCTACAAATTATATGCAAAAATCAACTTTAATATGCTTATTTGAATATTTAAATAACTGTACGAAAAAATATAAACATTTGTAATCTCATCTTCTCACTCTTCATGGTTATCAATATTTATATATGTTGAGATAAATAAAGGATGACAGACTGAGGGATTTATTTTTAGTCTATCCTTCTATTCCTAATCTATTTGGAAAAAGAGAGGTTGAGTAACAAGCAATTCCTGTAGATACACTTTTGTTGAGATAAACTCTATTAATAGTTCTTATGCACCACATAACTGGATATAGCTGCTTTAAAAGATAACAAAACCGGGAACCATTAGTATTTATTATACGTCTTCTATCTTCACATTCATAAAGCGAATAGTTTGAAAAAAAATGAATATAAAAAGCACATCCCTAAAAATCAACTCGATAAGATTTCACAGACAAAAAGTATTCACTAACAACCAGCCGCAATTCAGACAGCTTCGTATGAATAAGAAGGCGATATATTTATGGGGTGGGAGTGTGGGACATATTCCGATACGTAAATATATGACGGTATCTGCGACACGGGTTCCGGGCTCGGGTCGGGGTCGAGAACATGCAACACAAGAAATACAATAAGATGTGCGATCGACTGCCCCTCTCTCCCCATCATTATTTGATTTTCTATACTATATTTCACAGTGGAGAGGAGGGCGTTGGAGTTGATATTGTATTCTTACAGGAAATCTGCAAAATTTTGTGTTTTTCTTTTTTTACGTCTACGTTATACTCACTGTATTTATTAATATTTTTCGTGGATTCGGTGGTTATTTTTAGATATTTATTTTAAATACAATATTTCAATAGATAACGATTTGTTATGTTTGAATATGTTTTGTTAATAAATGAAGCACATATCACAAAAACAAAAATAGTAAAATAATAAATTCTTCAGTATTATTTTTAAATCAATTTTATCGACGGTAAATGCAAAAAAAAATCTACATGTACCGAATCTTACTATTTTTTTGCTTGGCGCACACCTTCCAGGTTCAACACAGCTTATTTAATTTTGCTGATGCTATTGGGCATCAAAATATTTTTAGTGATATTCCCTGACATTCTTCTTTGTGGATTTTTCTAATTTATAATTCGAATGGTACTCGGTGACTGCTCTTTCATGTGGCCTTTAACCTTTTCAATACCGCGATGTTTTAAGCTAAAAAAACATTCACTCACATACCTACCGCATGTTTTTAATATTTTTTGAATAGTTTTAAAAAATAGGACTGAATTTATGAATATTAAAAGTTTACTTATAAAATGATATATTTAGTTTAATATTTTCAAGTTACATTCGTGGTCTTCAGTGGCCTTACGGTATTCACGCCATTCTTATGTAGCAGCCATCAGTGGCCTTACGGTACTGAAGCGGTTAAAAGGATACATTAACGCATCAAAAACGTTATGTTAAAATCAAATTTTGGTTGAAAAATCATTTAATATTTTTGATGAATGTAATAATTAAAGGACTGTTTTAGAATAATTTGAGTATCTGCTATAATGATTTTGTTTTTAAAAAATGTTGCTTTATACTACAATTACGGGTGAAAACATGGTTCTGGGTTTCTACGCCTGGCTTACTTATCGCGTGAAGACACGGCTCCGGGATTTGACGTGTTAAAAGAAAAATATAATATACAACACTGTCAAGACCAAAGATAGTCAACATTATACCCACCACTTATCATATTGCCTAACTAGTCGACGAGCTACCGGCTCAATCCGTAATGTTATTATTTTTTCTATCGGCCATAATCTTTGATGGGCTATCTTAAAAATTAACCAAAACACATGGTAAGTCAAAAATAAATTGGGACTCCCACCTGATGTATGGTTCCACTTTTTAGGTACCAGTCAACATCAGCCTGTTGGTCTTGAATGACATTTCTGTCATTTTCATATTACATGCACGTCAATTTGATCTCGATATCCCATAGTTGAGCCATGTTTGATTTACGACAAAATTTCAATTTTATATTTCTATCCTTATCTCTATTAATCTTTGACACAACTTTAACTTACTTTACTTATAAACACAACTTTCTCTTTTAACTTATTGTCTGCGATTATCAAAAAGTTAATTCAGAACAAAAAATTTAAATATTTTAAGTATACATAGTAGTATGTTCGCAAATAAACTTCACTATCCGAATTTATCACCAATGACGGTCAATAAAACTTTATAGTTCCACGCTTAGGAACGTACGGTCCATCTTATGCGATGTCTTGACGGAAGAAGGTTGAATGTTTATGCATTGTGCGAAATATTATCACGCACTATTATCATTTGAATTCGGAATAATAAAATATTGGAAGCTACTTAAGTTATAGAAGCAAATTAAAATAGTGCAAAAACTTTAAATATTTTAATGATATAACATATCGACTGTGGAAAAGAGAAAGGACGTAACCCACACATTAAAAATTTTACAGGAGACACGAAAAACGTTTTTTGATGATTTTGAGGCAAAGGCAAATTATGAAATATACACAACCTTGAAGTGCGTGGAGACTGATAAACTGGGTTTTAATTGACTTTATCTGATACACCTTTAATATTTTTTCCTGATCGCAATGTTCTCAGACCCTTCTTTTTTCAAAATTATAATTTCAATTTAGATACTAATTTGACATTTTCGGCGTACACCCTTCCAATATAACGTGTATCAAGTTGTATAAATCGTGATTATCCAAAAAAAAAGCTGTTTTAAAAAAACTGTGGTTTACGTCATTTTTCCTTTCCAAAGTCGATATAATATCGATCCTAGAGGCTTTATCAAAAAAGCTAAACCTTTTAATTTATTGTTTACTCAGAACTATCTATCTGTTACTTAGTAGCATTATCCAGAACAGTGACGATATGTCAATTAAGAAATTCGAAACAAAATTCTATTAGCACCACTCAAATGTTTCAACTCATGTGGACGTAAAGGATTGTACGTCGCGAGCCGTGAAGACGTCGGGACCCCAAACGGGGCGCTTTAGAGCCCTGTCGGGAGGTCCATTAATAAGCCAACGCGAATCGGCCGCTTCAGGTAAGCCGGGGCTAATGTGTGGCTACTAGCGGTGACGATTTACGACGGCTCTCTATTTTTTTATGACCGCTCCTTGTAAGATTCTGTCGCTTGTGGTTGATAGGCATATCTCGGAATGATAACAGTAAAAAGTAAATTATCGTAACTAGATTAAATAACAAAATAAAAATGACTGTATAAATATTATTTTATACGAAGATACATTGTTGAAGATTCTGACTTTTAATCAGATTATTTAATTTAACACTGAAATGGTTAGCAACTAAATTTAAATGAAAAACAATAAAAAAAAAATCTCGATTCAGACAACATATTCAGACCCCAAAGTGTTGGGTCGTTTTAAGTTAAGTAAATGATTTTCAACGAGTATGGAACTTAATTAATAAAAAAATCACAATAAAATTTAACACATGAACTAAAAAAAGAAATAATTTTAAAATAAATTTTACAAAATAAAGACCTGGGCCAGTCTGGCTTGAAGATAATTCAGTTCTTTGAAAAAATATTTTCATTGCCTATAATATAATGTATTTTCTCTATTAAATTTGAATCGTTCAAATTATGTACATTCACACAAGTTTTATCACTAACGACCCGGGTTTCGCCTTTCGACATCTTCATGCGTTCAAGTGCACGAATGAACTTGAACTGAGAGTTCCAAGTTCATCCGAATATTTTTTGTAATAATGTATGAAAAGACAGTTTCATATTAAAATAATAGTTACGTAAATACAATGAAATAATATAATCCAACAAAGAATGAGATACCCTTAAGTTGATTTTTTTTTTACTCAAAGTATTCTAAAAAATATATATAAGTACTAGCTTAAATAAGAAAAACTTTCGAAGTAGGAATTACAAAAAACTAAGCTTAGTGTTTTAGCATAAAGTTTAAGCAAATGTATTTTTACGAAAAGCTTAGACGAGAACTCCAACACAAAATAACCAAAATATAGTTTTAAGAAAGAGTAGGATTACAAACATATTTTTATTTGGGTAAATCTCTTTTCATTTCCATAAAACATAGACGACATGTTGTTCACCTACGCATTATTTCATGGGTCAGAAATAGCCCACAAATTTATGGGTCTGCATCGGTAATCTTTGCTTTATGAAAAAAAACAAAAAAATATATAAAACCAAATAGAGCCGTAAATCTAAGGACCAATAAGGACCAACCCATGTGGAAAGCCTCCACATTTTGCAACTAAGTAAGTTTCCGAAGGTTTTCCATTCTCTTTGGCTCACGTGGAGGCCGGGCGGGGGGAGGCACCAGGCTCGCAGAAAAACATGAGGATGAAAATAAAATCGGTTCCATTTTTCTGAAATCCGCGTCGGCGATAAAGTCGACGGGTTTTAAAGACGCTGGGGCGACCCCGTAAATCCGGATATCCGTTTTACGAACGAAATTCCATTTTTTCGTTCATCCTCACGTCCATGCGGCGCAACTATTTATTTATCTTTGAAGGCGGTAAGATTCCGCCGCACGGAGTCGAAAACGGACCGGAAAGTGGTCGACGTTGGAATAATTATAAAAAAAATACTTTAATATTATATTTTATTGTAACCTACCAAAAACAATATTTAAGGCTTTTATCACATTATTTTATGTATCCGAATAATATTCATAGCTAATAAAATGTATATAATATAGACTTACGTTCTTTTCAAATAATTAGTGTAAAATGTATATTAAAAAAAACATAACAAATGTCAAATTTAAATCTTTCAAATTTTTTACATTCACACAATTTTGTTTCACCTTTCGGCATCTTCAGGCGTTCATGTGCAGGGATCGATTTTAAATGACGCTTAGTAAATAAGTGTATCGTGTTTATATAAGAAGTAAATGTATCACTAAGTAAAAACCTATTGATGGCAACATGGATTAACTTTACTAATGATTTGATTTAAATGACGTTCAATAAGCCGGGTTTAATTTACTTAAAAAAATATTCTTTGTAAAAGCGATGCAATTGACCTCTTACCAGCTAGACCACAGCTGAGGAAATAATGTAATTTTTCTTATGATGATGTATGAGTTCATTACTTTTTTTACACAGTGTTTATTAACGCGATTTTGTGAAAGACGTTAATCGAGGAATGTGTGTAATAGCATTTCTTTCATGAGTTGGACGAATTCTACTTCTTTGGGTCACAGCGTGCGTCGCATTTATCTACAAAATGTGTAACGTGTATTTGGTATTCCCCCACAAATGCGTATAGAAAGAACATTCGCGAATGAAATATGTATCTGCCAGACGACAATCGGGTGCATTGACATGCGGAAATGCGTCGTTACTTATTCTGTAAAGCGATATTCAAAGTGCAATACAGCGCTGAGCGAAATATGTAAAATTGGGATTCGAAATAATATCAAGTGTTACCCGTGAGAGGGGCTGCAAATCGGATAGTATCGCGAAATCGAATGATATTGATCTTGGCCCTAGAAATGACAAAAAATGTCAGGGTAAGCTCACCAAAGAACTACAAGGCCATAAAGGGCATAGGTGCACAAGTGGGAAGTCATCTGAATAATCTTAATAATTGTAGAACATATATTTTTATGGCTCGTATTTTTCCGAGTCAAAATTTAAATTAAATGGTCATAATATATCGGTCAGTGTAAATAGTCATAATTTAAATGAAATTAAAAAAATTAACATAACTTAAATGGTTTTAAAATATTCTGACCGTATAATATTTTTATTCTGACCGTTTAATTTGTTCCCTATTTTTAAGTACCAATTGTAATTACTAATTTGTCTGAAATTTTTAATTATGTTTAAATAAATTAATTGATTTATACAATTTTAATTGTTTTCTTATTACGTCACTACTATTTCGGGAGGCTTAGGGTGATGAGAGCTAAACAACACAACAATATCTGAGAAAAACGTAGAAAAAGTTTTTTTTTATGTAAGACATGTTATACATATTCGATATCAAATATATCATTTAGAAAAAATATAATACCGACATAATAATACTAATGCCAATTAATATAAATACATTTTTGTATAATTCAAGATTTTGACTAAACAAACGTCAGTTTAAGTTCGTTCGTGCACTTGAACGCCTGAAGATTAAGAAAGGCGAAACCCGGTGTGACAAAACTTGTGTGAATGTACATAATTTGAACGATTCAAATTTAACATTTTTATCTATGTCCATGTCCATTTTAAAGTGTGTTACGTTGAATTTCCTTTCTTTCCTGAAATGAGTTATTAGGTTAATTAAACTTGCCCACATAAAATAGTTCATCATCCTTTGTATACATATTATACTTCGGTTATTACTTTGAAATTATTCTACATAATACAACGTCGCTTGACCATTCCCATTGTCTTCAAAAACGTAAAATGTACATGACCATCACTTTAATATATCTGATCAAAGATATAGGTCCAAATATAAGGATGGGTGTTATATGCTTTTGTTCTGTCTACTGATATCAATATGCTTACGGGTTGCTCTTTCCCAACCATATCCTAACACAGACTCTCTCCCAGAATAAAAGAAATTGATCGACTAATGTAATAGATCTCAAATTTGAATCGTTCAAATTATATACATTCTCACAGATTTTGTCACTAACGACCCGGGTTTCGCCATTCGGCATCTTCAGGCGTTCAAGTACACGGATGAACTTGAACTGACTGTAATAGATCTCATTAAACGTATCTACATGCTCCACACATTGGGAGTATACAAAATGAAAATGATAGAATCAATAATTATAATTGCATCAAATGATTATTTTGTTCAACGCTTGCTTGAGCTTTCTTTCCAGTGTTAACACATGTTTCCTCTATAAATTTTATTTATTTTAGGTCCAATTTCTTGCGCCTACTTTTGAACAAAAAAAAAACTACGCAAGAACTGCCAGCTGCCGGCTTTTACAATTTTAACACTTTTCCAGCGCTAAATAAGGCCAGGTGGGCCCGCAGGCTGTGAAATGACTTTTATTCTTCACACTCAGTCATAAATTTCAATAAAAAAAATATACCAGGGGCCCAGAAGTCCCCGGCGCTCGACATTCTGGTCGCTCGGAAAGCACAACGACGAATGTTCTTGTCGAAATGTATTGTTGAAATTTACATAATGGGCACAAAAAAGGCCATTATGTACCGGCAAAAAAATTGCAAATCGTTTGTCGCAATTCCTGCTTGGTATTGTGTTAGTATCGTAAATAATATCCAGGTTTTCAAGTGAAAATATATAAAACTTATGAAACGATCCTGAGCAAGAGACTGTACAGTGTATATCCCCTTTTTGTACGGTTTTTTTAAGCATTAAAAATATATATATTTGGCATTACAATTAATGCCAATGCGCTTAATATTATGTTTAAAGATCATACGAGAAAAACTCGATGAGAATTTACATCACAAACCCCCATGTTTTAGGTCTCAGATTTAAATTTGACATTGACCTTCCTGAGAATCGAACCCAGACCCACCTTTTCGGTAGAGCAAGCTCTTACCAAAAGTACTGATTTTTTTTACGCAGACTTTTTCATTTTGATAAGGTTTAAAAAAAACTAAAAATACTAATGTATATATTTATCAAAACATGCATTGCACTTATATATTCAAAATTACGTCAACATAAAACACAAACGATATCAACAGTGTTCAAGATGCATAATCTATTCCCTTCCAAACAACAATTATGTTGGTTGAGTATGGGGGCTGCGTGGTCGAGTGGTCAAGGTCGAGGTCACGGGTTCGAATCCTAGTAAGAACAGTTTTTGTTGATTATTTTTTTCAATCGATTTATAAATCTCTGTTCGAATGCATTTATGTATGTGATATCCATACTCGATAAAAAGAGTCGAGCAACTAAGTAAAACGTAGTTCTCATAGAAACACTACTGTTGAGATAATTCCATTAGGAGTACATATGCTCCACATTGGGAGCGAACATTATTCAGTATGAATGATTACATAATGACAAACCAAGAAAGATTCTGTGCGCCTGATACACTGAAGACAATTTCCTCAGTGTTAATCATTCGACATTATCAGGCGAACATGAACTTTCACAGATAAATAAAGTATTTTGTAAAATATCTGTAAGTATAAGGTTTTTTGTCTCCTGTAAAATTCGTTATGTGTGGGTTACGTCTTTTTCCTTCTCACAGTCGATATTCATTAAAAATAAACAATAAGAAGTGACTGAATGGTCACGATTTTTCGTCGACGTAAATAAATACGCGTCAAAAACTAAAGATAACTTGGGTTGTTTGATAAACGCCTACTCAAAATCGTTGTTGATGTATCAGGCGCTCAGACTAACCCGTCGGTGGAATTTATCCAAATTTCTTGACGCTTAGACTCTTTCTTGGCAAAGGGTGAGCGGATCACAGATAAGACACGATATCAATTTACGTGACTAAACAATGATCATGATCCCGAATGGGGAAACTATGCAAGAAAGGGCGCGTTTGATATCTGACATAAGACAGACAAAATGGCTTGCGATGTATGAGAGAGTGAGGAGATTGTGTCAATATTACATCAAACGCTTGTATTATAAGTGAAAAACGCTTATACCCAAAATAAAGTGGTAGTGCATGAAATTGAAAGGAAGTTTAAAAGGATAATGGTTTTTAAATCTCCGTTATGGAAAAGTGTCATCAATATTAAATACATGCCGTTTCAAAAATCTTATTAACAAAGAAAAAATAGCAAATACACTTAATTCTATAATTAAAGAATTCAACTGAAGGTGCTTGGTGGAATTTCAATATTTAATTTGAATCGTTCAAATTATGTCCATTCAGACAATTTTTTTCCCTAATACCCGGGTTTCGCCTTTCGGCATCTTCAGGCGTTCAAGTGCACGGATGAACTTGAACTGAGTTCAGGAGTTCTGAGTTCTCGCCTCAAAAAAAAAACAAAAGCGACCCACCAATCTGCGTCCAACTGATCATTCTTAGAATCGGCGCCTGTGTGCGCCGCACACTTCACACACGCTTAGGGCCGACTCTGAGTACATGGCGTTAAAGCTGACTCCAATTCGACATGCACTCGACACATAAAATTAAAATTAAAATACAGTACATGATACACAAAAGAAATTAACAAACAAAATAAATAAATGAACAGTTCACAAGAATCGTTGCTGAAAATGTCACTTCTCTAGACAGACAATGGATTGATCAGTCGAACAGTCCTTGAAACTGGTGACTCACATAAGCTACGCGAAGAACAAGTTTTAAGAAAAAAAAAATCTTTAATGTTGACTGTAAATAAAATTATCGATTGAAAGTATTGCATCAATTAATATGTAAGATTAAATATTATAAGTTACATTATTTCGTTATTTTTACATTTGTTATAAACAATTCCATTAAGAAATTAGGTAAAACCAAATTAAACAAACACCAAAAAAATATTTGACAATTGAAATATGATAATACATTGTGGATAGGTTTTATTTCAAAGTAAGTAGTGTTTGATTACAATCATCGGCAATTTTTCTCAGATTGTGAAAGCTAAATTTTTTCCAGTTTAGGAATGACCGGTTGTACCGTTCCTAAAGAATACAATTTTAAGCACACTTCAAAATTTATCATCGATTTTTTATTTTGTAGAAAATATTGCAATTATAACAAATATTACTATCAAGGCCTAGACATCCTACCATCAGTGATCAATTTAATTTAATTTATCTCAAATGCCAAACATTGTATCATTCTGTATGATTAACGAAAATAATTATATAATCTGCTTGATGTCATAGTTTTTCATTGCATAGTGTTTAATGGCAATTCATTTGTTGTATGAAGACTTCTTTCTTGAAAAAGTGTGAGAAGTTATATGGATTAAAACATTCTTCAAATCGAAATAGTCATAATATACAAGAGAAGTCTTCTAGCATCTGTTTTGATTTTCATATCCAGTATCTCGTCTGATTATACCTGTAACAAAAGAAAAACACAATTAGATAACATCGTATAAGAATTTTAATACAATCAAATTAAACAAAAATATTTTATCAATACGAACAATTTTTTTTTTTTATCGAAATCTTACGAATTACGTGAGACATATTTAGCCCGTTTAGATCATGCTATAAAAAAATGTACTAAATCTACATTTTTTATTAAGACCAGGACCGGTTCATATACACCATAAAAATTATTAATGAAGGTAAGCTTAGTAGCTTTAACTAACTAAATTGAAACATTGTTAAAGCGTCTTAAGTCTCAAACTATTTGGTTTAATCGAGAATGTATTTGTCTTAATATTGTGTCAAAATATGTTAATTAAACAACGAAAATT
This sequence comes from Himalopsyche anomala, assembly GCA_031772345.1. NCBI lineage: Eukaryota > Metazoa > Arthropoda > Insecta > Trichoptera > Rhyacophilidae > Himalopsyche > Himalopsyche anomala. The sequence goes on along the minus strand of CM062837.1, from coordinate 2,601,804 downwards.
TCAGCTCGATTACCAATTGTTTGTAACAACCTTATTCGTCTTAATATGTGTAGTATAAATAACATGTATTAATATATATTTTTATCAGCTGAAAACGGTCGTGATGATCGAAACCAGTCCTGATACTAATTAATGTTTTCAAAATATTGTTTTTATTTTAATAAAACAAATATATTACGATGTGTAAATATTTTTTCTTAGCACAAAAAGATTGATTGCATTCGGAAAAAAATACTAAGAGATGCATTTTAATGGAGACAAAACGAGGACATCACTGTTTGCATTTATACATATTTTGCACGTAGACTATAACGGAAACAAAGTGAGGTTCTTCCTTCCTCACTAGAGTACTGCTTGTCAGAGAATAAGCGATATTATGATTCGAGTTTATTTTTAAAATTTTAAGACTATACATTTTATATAACTCTACGATGCGTATGATATTTTTAAAATACTAATTGTCATAAAATCAACTATAATTTATGATGTGATGCATTAAAAATTAGGACAAAACTATCAATCAAACACATGTATTCGAATATTCATTTATCTATACCCGGCCAATATATACAACCTAACAGTTTTAAAAAGAGGGTTTGTAAATGCCACCGCTGTCAAATAAAAAAAACACTTAAGTGATTGTTGACATAAGAAAAACGATTTGAGCATCAGCTATATTGTTAGATTGTATGTAAATTTTAAAATAAGGGTTGTGGTTCGTTTTATAGTTTGTTATATTTGGCTCCGTTTATATATTATGTGTGGAACAAGCGCGGATACATTGTCCTTGGGCGAGGGCTTAATAAAATTGTGTTCCAGTCGTAAATATCCGGAAAAGCGCATCTGGTTGAAAAGATTGCTAGTGTACGCCCAACTCAAAAACAGCTTCGTCCAAATGGATATCGGAGAAGTTATGAAGATCGAAAATTAGGAATGCTCGGTAGTTCGCCTAACGTATTTTATGATCGATACATCGTATAATAATATCACGAACGGGGACGTAATTTAATACCGGGCGACGATACGCTAAGATTGCTTTGAGAACGGAAGACTTGAACAATTTTACGACAGTATATAGGACACGTTATAGATTTCGCATTTAATGGAAACAAATAAAGACATAATCATGCCGCCATTTATTTAATACCAATCGGATTTTGTAAGTACATATTAGGAAGAGTTAACCTATTCCGTTCCTCTGAATTTTATACAGATGTGCTTGCTAAGTTGCATAATACTTACACACAGCAAAAAATAACAAATTACTATTAATCAAACTCTAAGCTCTCGACAAATTTACAAAATTACGAAGAAATTCTAAAAATGAAGACTTTGTATGAGGTATTTATTGATTTGGCATTTACTTGGTAGAACTCCATTTTAATAGGGTAAAATATCAAGGTATTTCTGTAAGTTTTCTAAGTAAGTTTTCAAGGTAAAAAACTGTAGAACTGAAATACTTTGATATTTTACCCTAGTTGTATAAGGTTTTATTGCGAAAATAATAAGTTTTTATGGTAGTGTAGGACAGTGCTTTCCAACCTGGGGTCCGCTAAAATTTTCATTCTTTCAACATTCTTTGTGATACAATATGAACGTGTGAAATATAAAAAAAACCGGGGGTCCCCATATTATTGTCTTCGGTTTTAGGGGTCCGTGGAATGAAAAAGGTTGGGAAGCACTGGTGTAGGATGATCGCAAATAAACACATATTAATAAATTTTAGGTTGTTCACTGTCAATACTTGGTGGAAAGGCTATTATATTAAGAGAAGACAATATTCTTTTGGACTTATTTCCACTTTTATATAGCAATATTCGGATACCGGTTTCGCTCATGGAGAGCATTCTCAACTGATAAGAAATATAATTTAACCGTGCTATTTAAACAATGTATAAAATTCTTTTTATCATGAGCGAAATCGATCCTGATCTTGGTAAAGAAATGTGGAAATAAGTATAAAGAAATATTGTGTATCTTTTAACATATTAATTACTAAAAGAAAAATGTATTAAAGTTTAAATCATAATATTACATTGTCTACTACCATAAATAGTGCAAAAGTAATCTCCGATGGTATAACCGATGGTTGCTAAATTGTTTTTCAATATATAATTATAATAAACAATTTATACAAAGTAAAAAGGTTGCAATAAATAAAAACTCAAGTCGATAATTTAATGCCTAAGTTGGATGACAAATAATAGCTTTAATATTCCATCGTAAAAAAAAATCCGCCCTCTCGTGTAGGTAATATTTCAATCGTAACGTATATTTGACGAGTTTTTAAAAAGAGGTCCCTATAAGAAAGTTGCGTTAAAACGTATCATTTGGGGGTGTCGGGGGTAGCGGATCTTGCGAACGGAGAAAAAAAGAAAACGTGAAGGGGGAGGGGTTTACCGGAAACAGATAAGAAGAAACTCTTTAAGTTAGGTAAGGGTAAAAGATAAATTTTACAAAGAGTACACAAAGGGCCGAGAAATATAATGTCGCCGAGATTTTGGTGTATTTTCCTCCATTGAATTGCAATATTTGGTATTTATTATATACATTGAACAGATGTTACAATATATTGGTTTTCTGCTACCAATTCATGTATTTAACTGGCAATAGTAAATAAAATCACAATAACAAAGTAAGTAACTGGATCTGCGCCTTCAGAAAAGGGTTAAAATACGATGCAATTAGAAGGCTAGATAATAGATATGATATAGCTATTTCTACCAATATCCTTTTGCCCATATTTAAGATGTATACGTAGTTGACTAAACTTTTAAGGTGTTCACTGTCAATACTTGGCGGAAAGGCGTTATGTTAAAAAAGCAGAACATTTGCACAAATTCCACTTTTATTGTATACGATCAGGGCCGGTTTTGTTTATGACGAGCGTTGTCAACTGATGACATTATTATCAATAAAACATTATCATTTGTTGATACTTGGTGGAAAGCGATTATATTAAAAAAAATATATAAATATATTGTACAATGCCCACATTTATTCAATATGATGAGGACTGGTTTTTTGTTGAAATGTTTTGAACTGGTAAGAATAAACATTCAAACAGGGCTATTTATACTAAGCTAAGAATAACTATTAAGGGCGTCACAAACAATTGGCAACAGAAAAATGATAGGAATTTCAGGTAAAGGTACATAAAATAAGAGGCACTAAATTGACTATAGTTAAAATGTTTAACACCTCTTAAAAATAAAAGATACTAATATTCAATTGCACCGAAGAACAATTATATTCAAAATGTCACTAACAATAAATGTCGCCTGCTGTGGCCCAGTTGGTTAGAGCTTGCTATACCGATCACACAGGTCTGGGTTCGACTCCCGGTAAGATCACAGTGAATTTGAGAATTATTCAATTCAAAGTTGTGATCGAAGACTGGGTGTTGTCAATTCACATTATTTCCTCTTCTACCATCCTTCAGATCCTTTAATAGCTAGGTGTAGAAATAGCGATTAGTTAACCACTAGTCCTGTTCTAGCCTTATCCTTCTTTTACTACTACTCACTTTGAAAAAAGTGAGTAGTAGTAAAAGATCACTTTTAGGGTGTTCACTGTCAATACTTGGTGGAAAGGCATTATATTAGTAAAAAAACAATATTCCTTTGTACTTCGTTCCACTTTATTTAATATGTCAGGACCGGTTTCGCTCATTACGAGCAAATTTATTAATCTGAGATGACTTTTTAATTATATGTTAGATGTGTTAAACATTTTAATTTTGTGCTATTTTAGAATCACTTTTCATGTAATTGGTATTTTCTTTTCAATGCCAATTGTTGTTGATAACTGTTCATTTTTGTATAAATAGCATTGTTAAATTATATTTCTTATCAGTTGACGATGCTCGTAATGAGCGAAACCGGTCCTGACATATTAAATAAAGTGGAATGAAGTACAAAGGAATATTGTTTTTTTACTAATTTATAATAACATCACGTAAATAATATTGTAAGCAATAAACGACAGTTAAACTGCTTTTGAGTAATGCGTGGAAGCACGCTTTTTCAAATATATTTTCGTCTGAATGGACTGTATTATAAAGTGACTTTTCATCCATTTACAGACTTCAGTTCGAAGGCATGGATGGCAATTCCTTACAACTGCTCCGATCGTATAAACGGAACGTAGCGACAGCGATCATTAAAAATATTTCAAATATGAAAATCTTCTTTTGTTGTAGACATATTATTATTATAAGTCGAATCTGTCTGCACTAATCACTTGACTCTTGAGTATACAAGAGCAGATTACCAAGGCAACTATGAAATACTAAAATACAATAAAGTAGTCAAGCATGCGGGTTCACAATTTTAGTGGAAAACTTCAGTGTGTGTATAATTTTCCTCGTGATAAAATTCTCAATCCGTGCGCTTTCGTCTGTATTTGTTCAGGATGAAATAGTTTTGAGTTGAGATGAGCTTTCGGCAGAACTGAAAGCTCTTCTAGTTAACGAATAGTCAACCTTTTCTTATTCAACATACACACCCTATCTTAATATTATCATAACAATCTTGTCTTATCTTCAACCCCAATCAGAGATACGGGGAGTATTATGAAAACACAAGTTATTTGGCTACATATGATAATTTGTTGCCGATTACGTAAAAGAACAGTTATTTTCACGAGAAATAATACGTATTATTTTTGTACGATGTAATTGTTTCTTATTTCAGTGTGATTATTTGGCTTCATACATCTGCGCTAAATTGCTGATCCTTTATCTTGTAATGAATAAAGTATACATTGTATTGCTTTTGATTGCTTGTATCAAGTTTTACCTATTGAACTATTTTTTTTCGGCACTTTCAAATTGGCTGATGCATCTTTTTTAGAGCATTACAGATATTTTAATTAACAAAAAAATATAAATAATTATTATGGTCCGAGGTGAAAATATAACATCTTACACAAGTGCTTAAACGTATCTAGAAAAAAAAAACTACCAGGTGACAGTGCCATCTGCCATCGACACAACAAACTTTGCGAATGACGGCATGTCCGTTCAAGTCGACAGACGATTATGTACAAATTAAGCTATGTATTCACTAGTATATTAGGGCACCACCTAAGCCGATGTCTCAGTAACAACGTCGCGGAAGAGTTTGCGTGTACACACCAGGTCTCTTTCAACAATTGGCGTCTGATGAGGTTACGTTGCTTAGCGCTCCCAATGTGGAGCATATGGACTCCTAATGGAGTTTAACAAAAGTGTTTTTACGAGAATTGCTTATTACTCAGTTGTTCAACCTCCCTTTTTCCAAAGAGAGTAAGAATAGAAGGAAAGGGCTAGGACAGGACCAGTGGTTAGCTAATCGCTCTCGATACGCCCCGTTCATAGGATAGGATGGGTGGAAGGGAGGAATTCAAGACATCACATAAATTCATGCCTTTAAACAGAAATTCATAAATCGATTGAAAAATCAATTTATAAAACTGCCCGTACTGGGATTCGAACCCGTGACCACCGTAACGGTAGCCAACGACGTTGACCACTCGTCCACACAGGCGGCGAGAAAACTTTTATAGTATGTTATTATTATTTCTATACATAAACTTTTTTTTAGAAAAATCTTCTGAATAAAATAAGTAAATTAAAAAATACTCGGTACGAGCTAACTTGCATGATTACATGCGCAGAAGATTGTTTACGAGCAGTGACTGTTGAAATTGAAGATAACAATTCCGTCATATCGAGGTTTCACAAAAATGTGATATTTTCCAGTGAATCTTTCGTGCCGCATCCCTGTACGTGAGGGGGGTGGTTTCCGACGCCTACGTTAGCTTTTAATATGCCAGTGCTTTGTGTTTGTCAAATCGAGCCGGAAAAAGTTTCGTCTCCATTCCGCCGCCAGCGCCGCCGCGGAACTTCATGGAAGTGCAAATTAGTTGGGCAGGAGTCTACCCTGGGGTGCCCTGCATCTGATATTCCATTTAAGTTTCACGTCCTTTCACACTCTCGGAATGCTACAGGTCAAAACTATTAAGTGTCGTGAACGGGTTTTATTACCGAGCAACATTTAATATGGTTTAATCTAAATCTTGCGCGAAGTAACATTGTACAACAAAGTAAGAAGTGTCTTTATTTTCTCTGAATGGATGTAATGAACAACAAATTTTAATTATTAAGATCGAGCGTAATAAGCAGAAAAATGTAACTAACAATTTATAAACTGTACAGAAGGTTTTTTTTTTAACATGTTCGAGAAAGGAATTCCTTCAATGCGGATAGTAATCAGTCATATATGGTCAATGCCTATCCTGATAGTATAATAAAATTGTCTGACTATTCTCAGTTCTCTAGATCAACGTTTCTCAACTGGGGTGTAGAACAAACGATAACAAGACAAAATAGTAAAATGCACTGGCCCTAAAAAAGGTTAAACGAATGAGATAACGCTTTGAAAAAATTCTCACTGATGTCTTAACACTTCCACTACGGTCCTAAAAAATAGTCCTTAAAGAACCATGTTTTGAACTAGTTAATCAGTCTCCTTTTTAAGAAATGTGAAAGGTTTAAGCATGACATCAGGAGTCTCGCAACCCAGGTTTCAAGATTAGTGAAACACAACACGGCACGATGCTGAAAAAAATATCGATACATTAATAAACATTCGAAGAATTGTTTTTTTTTTGCACTAAACAATATTTCTTTTCGTCAAAAGTTTTCACTATAACATAAAGATATTTTTACCTCGGTAATTGCTACTTAAATCATAATTAACTCTTGGAATATTTTTTTCTGTAATATTCATTTCTTGGAGTAATATTGATTCCATCGGGTGATTAATCACCGAGCAATGGAAACCATCGCCGTGCTCCCAAAATAAGCCTTTGTAGCAAGCACTCGATGTCGCTTAAAAAATATTTCCAGAAGAGGACCTTTTATCGACGCTCTTCACGCGATTCGACTGAAATAAATTAAATATTACAAGACCTTTGATGTATGAAAAATATGCGTAGACTCTCCTTCTCTTGTCACGACGGAGAAACGTTCGGGAGAAGTGCTTTACATATTTCGTCGAAAAATATAAATTCGCGCATGAAAAGCCATACAAGTATTTTTGTGATACGGCGCACAGTGCGATTCTCAAGACTGAAAAGCAAATACAAAATAGTACAGTTTGAAAAATGTAATTTGTAATTATTGACTTGTGAGTCGAAGCACGTTGTGAATCAATTGAAGGTTGTCGGAAAAGATAAGTTAACACACGAAGAATTTAAAATGAATGAATGGTATAAATGTTATTAGTAAAAACACAATATTCCTTTGTACTTCATTCCACTTTATTTAATATGTCAGGACCGGTTTCGCTCATTACGAACATCGTCAACTGATAAGAAATATAATTTAACAATGCTATTTATAAAAAAATGAACAGTTATAAACAACAATTGGCATTGAAAAGAAATTACCAATTACATTAAAAGTGATTCTAAAATAACACAAAATTAAAATGTTTAACACATCTAACATATAATTAAAAAGTCATCTCAGATTAATACATGTTATGTTTGAATAATATTTCATGAAATATAACTGCCCTTGCATATGCAAGGGTTGCGTTGATCTAATACCGCATTGATCCAATGCCACATTGACCGGCCGCCACTGTGTACTCTTATAGAGTTTATCTCAAAAGAAGTGTTTCTACGAGAAATGCTTGTAACTCAGTTGCTCGACCCTTCGTTTTTTTTCAAAGAGAGTAGGAATATAGCTAATCGCTCTCGCTACGCCCCGTTTTAAATATATGATGGGTGGGAGGGTAGAATTCAAGACATAACATACATCCATGCTTTTGAATAGAAATTCATGAATCGGTGAAAAAACATTTTTTAAAACTATCCGTACTTGGGAATCAAGCCCGTCACCTCCGTAACCAAAGCTAACGACGTTGACTTGAAAATAATCAATAATTGATAATAAAAAAAATATTGAAACATTCCCATTCAATTAATTAGACTGCACACAGTGCGGCGTGTGAACAAATTCAATTTGTGATAAATCGCTGTTGGCAAAAAAAAATATGTTTATCCCAGGATATTGGAGTCGTCTCTCAGTGAGGGGCAGGCGTATAGCAGTGTTAAACGGGGATCCTGAATATGCAATTTGTCTTCGAAAAATATTCCTCGCGTTTATTATCGAAAGAGTCCCGACTCCCGAAGCGAGAGGAGATGAGCTGTTTTGAATCGGACGCGAACAATCTCACTGTAACGTAACTTCATGTATGGGACATATATGAGATTGTATTAATTTCACTTTTATAGAGTGTTCTATCACTGATTTTATCAAGTAAAAAAGATTTAATGGAGAGAACAATTTAATAAAAATAAAAATCTTTTTGTACTCGTTTCAAAATAGTATGTATTGATCAGAATGTGTTTCTCTAATCGCGAGCACCGGTTTAAAATGATCTTAATAAAAGTAATAAGTCTTGATTATCATAAAAAAATGTGAAGGAACTGCAAAACACGTGTTTTAGTTTTATAAAGAAAACGCCATCCCTCTAAAAAAAAATACAATGAACACTCTGAAGCTACTTAACTCAGTGGCTGCCACAGCCGAGATATATTGTAAATTTGTTCGTGCTCAACACGCCAGAGACGAGTTATCACGTAAATAACTAATTAAAGTAATAATTGCAAATTATAGCCGGGGTGCTAAATAAATACGTATTTTTTTACGGCAGCTTAAAGGTTAAAAATGCGTGTAAAATATTTTAATTATGAGTGAAAATAATGAAATGGATTTCTTTAAATTAGTCGTAGGTTTTGGGTACGTGACGCAGCGGTAAACGTCGTTGGCACCCGTGGCGGATCTCACGAATTCGAGTCCCATTTTTCCAATCGATTTATCAAATTCTTGTTGCATTGGTGTTAGTGATGTCTAAATATTCCTTCCCACACATCCGATCCTAACTAGCCACTAGTCATGTCCCAGCCTTATCCATCTTTACCTACTACTATCTTTGAAAATAAGATTTTAAATAACTTGGTAAAAAAACAGTTCTCGTAAAAAATCTGTTGAGATACCATCAATAGGCTATATTCTCCACACTGGCAGCGGATCTGGATTTAAAAAAACCGTATGAAAAAAAGAACCATTCTCTTGGAACAAAATCTGTTCATAAAATACGATTTGGATCCCATATATTTTAATCAGTTCACGTACATTAATGGTGAACATTATCAAGTCAATCACCGTTCCTAAAACTCTTACAAGACGCTTATATAACTTATTATAAATAATCACCTAAATTTAAACTAATTTGCTTTTCTATAAAACTTAAGTTAATGTATTAATTTTTTTTTTCCCATGTCCGCTCCCAATATGGAGCATATGGACTCCTAATGGAGTTTATCTCAACAGAAATGTTTCTACGAGAACTGCTTGTTACTCAGTTGCTCAACCTCCCTTTTTCCAAAGAGAGTAGGAATAGAAGGAAAAGGCAAGGACAGGACTAGTGGTTAGCTAATCGCTCTCCATACGCCCCGTTCATATGATAGGATGGGTGGGAGGGGGGAATTCAAGACATCACATACATCCATGCCTTTGAACAGAAATTCATAAATCGATTGAAAAATCAATTTATAAAACTGGGATTCGAACCCGTGCCCTCCGTAGCGGTAGCCAACGATGTTGACCACTCGACCACACAGGCGGCAATGTATTAAATATAATACTATATTTTGCAATATAAATTAGGATTTAGAGTGGATGAGAGGATGTATTGTGTATCTATTCTAAGCCACTATATATATGTAGCAAAGTTAATATAAGTGTTTAATGTAGTTCTGATGAGGGCATATGCCGAAATAGCTATCAACAATATTTGTAGAACTAAAATACTTCCATATTTTTTAACCTTATTACAATGTTATTCCAATTCAATTAATAAATCAATTCATGTTTTTTTTTTGAAAATATAAGTATTATGTGGGGGGGGTGCTGTATCATCGAAGTACTATACGATATGCAAAACAAAGTATTGAAATAATTTGAGGCTTTCACTATAGTCAATGACATAACATCTACAAATGAAATGCTCCGACAAACTTTGGTAATATTCCCCCATGTTATACGTATCTCAAACAGCCAACCTTCATAAACCAAACATACTTCTGATAACATTAAAACACTGAATTAATAATTATCTTTTTTGCTCGTCCCAATGAGATCCTCGCTAACCCAAAAGCGGCTAACTCGGTAAGGATTCGCAAACTAATTGGTGATACTGAGCAGAGTTCACAAGCCCTACACTCAATCGCCATCTTTACCCTATTAAGCGCCATACACTGACAGTCATGTCACGAGGTCCGAAAAACGCTCACAACATTTCTCATTTTTTGTGTATGAACTAAAATAATTACTTCGTTACTTAATCACACAAAAAATTAACCAGTGCACATTTTCAGTTGGCTAAATAAGGCATTTCTAGGCTGAACTATACAAAGCAAGAATGTTAAATTATCAATGCATTAAGTTCAATCAAAACCATAAGATTGAGTTGAAAGTTATTTTGATTCTAAACATTTATCAACTATATCTTATAAATCATTTTTGTTTGGCTCTACAGTCCGTGGTCCTACAACAGTCGATGATCTTCAACACACGCCGGTCCTCCGAGACCCCACCCATCGTATAATTTTACCAAATATATGCTTATTTCATGGAGCACCATATTACTATGAGTGATATTCAAGAAATCATTTGTGTCATGACTAACATACAACTAGTTTTCTACGACGATGTGTAACTGGAATATATATTTTAATGCGATATTGTTTAATATTTCATGTTTGATTTGATTAATAAATCTTGTGGGGTACACGCTTCGGTCTTTATAAAAAAGGTTAATATCCACGGGTTGAATATTGCCATTTAGATATTGAATAAGAAATAAGACAGATATACCGAAAAAAGCAAACAAAAGCAACACAGACGTGTAAGAAAATAAGATACCGTGATAAGAATTCTAAAATAATTTGCGAACCATGACAATTTATTTCCTCTGCGAAGGAATAGTCTCAACGAGAAAATCATTCAGTGTATGACAACCAAATGGGGATTCTGAATAATGAATGGGGCAGGATTAGGTCTTTGGTCCAGTGGTTGGTCAGCTCGACAACTTTACTAACGAATGCTAACTGACAAATTGATAGAATTATAAATGATCCTTGAAACTTGCCTATTAATTGAGAAGGTCTTTTACAGAAACATTTAACACCAGAAGAATCACTCGTTTAGGGTCAAAAAATATTTTTTAATTTCACAAGATTATTTTAAAAGATATTGTATATTCAATAGTTTTAGATTTGACTGCACTGACTTCAAAATATTTTTTAAGAAAGACATGTAATACAAGAGATTGTTTTATTGTGGCATGTGGCCAAATTAAGAACTAAAGTAATCAAGTATAGAGTTCGCAGCCGTCCTACGTAAGTTAAAAGATAAATGTCAAAATAGTTGTTTTCATTGGTAATAAATACTGTGAAGATAAATACGACAGGAAGATATTTCAAATGCTTCGAATGAAATTTGTGGAAATGAGCGTAAGGTTATTTAAAGAGTTTGTCAGTTCTGTGAAGCGAAAAAACTATTGATAATGCTATGGATCGAGTGGCGGCCATCACATTTAAGTGGTTTGTCAACATTCTTAACGTGATACTAGCGCCCTCACTCAGCGGCCAACTTATAGCGGTTGGCTATTGGCAAAACCGATACAGTGTAAACAATAAACTTTAGTCGACAGAGGAGTGATGGTCATGTGCAGCGGAATGTCAAGATACTATGCGAAGCAACACCTGCTCGCTGGAAGAGTGTAAGAAGCCCAGGCTGCGGCAGGTGAAATATTTTGTGCAGGGTGCGTAAGCCGTTTAGGTTAGATAGCATAGTCCCTGGAGACTGACAGGGATCTAGACAAGACTTTAGCCATGAGGTTGGGCAGCCTAATAAGGCAAAATAAAAACAAAACGATACTCTTTATGTACCTATATCGTTTGAGAAAATGTACATATTTTGATATGCAGTAGTACATTCAAAAGAAGACCCATTATTTCAACACAGTAAAAAACTTAAGGCGATAATGCCAAATTCATGTGGTATTTTTTCAAACTAACTTACTTGAATCTATAATAAAAATACATTATAAATATTCCGCTAGTTCATACATGTGATTCGCTTATTTAAGGAGCATCTTCAGCTTAAATCTACCTTGAAACTAAACTGTAAAGTATAATACATTGATTCCCATTCATTGCCTATGGTACTCACGCGAAATCAACGATGAGCTTTTTCTTTTAATGGCCGTTAAGGGTTAATTATACGATTAAGTTAGTCGGAAGATGATTCTCAAAGACGTGACCCTGAGGGTGTGAAATGTGAATTTCAATCATCACGTTAAGGTTAGAAAGACATGGGCGCGTAAGGTTCTGGCCTGGGAACCCGTCTCATACTGACGAAGCAACAATGTCAAGATTATTTCTCAGACATCGACGATCTGGCTATCACTGCCTTTATGATATAATAAAAATATATATACTTGTTTAGTAATAAAGTCACGTACAAAAAAGCCAGACCGCGATTTTCATTCGTTTTTTTTTTCATACGTACACACTACAACCACACCTCCAAAGAGAGAAATTTCTCGCTAATAAAATTTACTTGTTGAATGCCAAGTCTACAAAATTAGGGGTGTCACAGATAAATAAAATATCGCCATCTTTTTGGTAAAAACATACACACACACACATTAAGCAATATGTCGTTAAAATTTCATAAAATAAAATATATTTAATTTATAAATGATTTTGTTGTCGTTAAACATATTCAAATATCGGTTACCAATGTGATGCAGGCAGTTTCACAATAAAAACATTTCAACATGAGTTGTTTTACGTCTACAGGTTGATATTTAGGAACTTAATTTGTCATTTCATAGACAGTTATCGTATAAGGTTGGGGCTAGAAAGGGAAATATATCGACTGTGGAAAGGAAAAAGGACGTAACCTACAGTTTTTCTAAAACAGCTTTTTTTCGATAATCACAATGTATACAACTTAACACACGTTCTATCAAAAGGATGGAAGCTGAAAATGCCGAATTGGTATCTAAATTAAGCTATTAAGTTTGAAAAAGATGACCTTGTAAAAAGTTAAAACCAAGAAAAAAGACTGAAATTAAGGTTGAACCTAGACAATTTCTTTAAATAATATTAGATTATGTCAATTAAACAAACACTAGTTTAGAAGTCTCCGTGCACTTCAAGGTTGTGTATAATTCATAATTCGCATACAGCGCAAAATCATCAGAACACGTTTTTAGCCCACATGTGTGGGTTACGTCCTTTTTCCTTTCCACAGTCGATATGATAGCTATCTAATCGCTCTCGGGTTTTAACTATCGGATGAGTGGAAGGAAATGTTAAAATCAAAGATATTTTATGTCATGAACACGAATTGATAACTTATTTCGATAATTCTTAAAGTACTTAATAGTATTCTAATTCCAATTTATCCCAATGCAGTTTGTACCAAGAACATGCCAATAAAAGAGAAAAAAATATACGAGGTTCCGGTCACGCAAACACTACAACCTAACCTGCCGATCAAATGATAATGCTCGTCACGAGCGAAACCGTTGGATAAAAGTAGAATTAGTACAAAAGAGTATTTTATTTTTTGAATATAATGTCTTTCAACCAAGTATTGACAGTAAACACCCTTAAAGTGAATTAAATACCAACTGACGAAAATGTTTAAACCTCAAAAACGTTAAGCCATCTATGGTCTTTGGGTAGTTGTAGATTTATACTTAAAACACGTTAAGTTATTTATAGTAATAACTGCCAACAAAATTGATTTCGAAATACTTCTTTAAAATAGTTATTATCTTGTTATTTCAGACGATAGAATGTAATTATATCGATTGATCCGCATTCATTGTAAGAAACACCAAATCTTTGGACATAACGTTTTCTGGCAATACACCGATAATATTATATATTATAATATATGGCAACATTGGCAACCCTAGTGAACTAGACGTCGTACCACTACCCGTTGCATTGCTCCGCGTTCATTTCATTGTAAACTTTCCCAAACTAATTATAGTTAGAACAATATTCTTTTCCGTCTCTATTTACCTTTTTTTGTTTCCTACATTCGCACGACCATGCTACAAAACAGTTATTTCAAGACACGTGACCGCTGCAAGCAATCTACAGTAACTGTCCAAAAAATGTGCGATCGATAAGGGCATTCGGCAAAGTGCTACAGCATCACATCACCTTCAACATTTGGCAACACGCATGCTGAGGGCGTTCGTCAAATACTGCCATCAATCTCATCAAAAAAATAACAACAGGTTAATAAAGTATATGACCATACCGAACACGTGTACAAACCCGAAGATAATTAATGTATATCGACTGTGGAAAGAAAAATGGACGTAACCCACAGTTTTTACAAAACAGCGTTTTTTCGATAATCACAATCTATACAACTTAATATACATTCTATCAAAAAGATGTAAGCTGAAAATGCCAAATTAGTATCTAAATATAGCTTTTATGTTTGAAAAAAGATGGGCTTGTGAAAATTGAAACCAAGAAAACAGACTGAAAAAAAGGTTTTTCCTAGACAATTTCTTAAATTATTATTAGATTATGTCAATTAAACACCAGTTTAGAAGTCTTAGTGCACTTCAAGGTTGTGTTTATTTCATATTTTGCATACGGCCGAAAATCATCAAAACAGTTTTTTATGCCTCCTATAAAATTTGATATGTGTGTTACGTCCTTTTTCCTTTCCACAGTCGATATGTATATGCACATTTAAAATAAGTTCATAGTTCGGAAATCAATTCCCACTAGATAGATCTATTGGATAAGAAATTGAATGACGAATAAAAACCAAAAGGCTAAACAATGGATCAAAACGAAGGAGCGTTTTGTAGAAGCTTCGAGAAACACCAATGGATTGATAGTTCCTGGTGGTGTTAGGTAATAAAGATTATAAGTAGCGCTCAACTTACGTGAACTAGCTAAACCATTATATTCGTAGTTTTCCCAGGGGTGTAGTGGGAGATGAAGTGAAATAATAAAAAAATGAGTCGGCTATTTAATCTTTTATACGTGAGGATTTTGCAGCAATTCTTTCAATCTGCGAGAGAAGTTATAATTAGTATGCACAATTCTTTATGCAGAAACGCTTTTGCAACAAACAATATGAAAACATAAACAACATAAAACCCAACTTGAGAACTCTTTTTATAGGAGCGTTTTTTGCACAGTTTTCTTTAATTTAATGGGTAAGGAACATTTTGAGAGGATAATATTTATATTTAACTTACTGCTATTTGCTTAAATAGGCTTTAGATAAATACTGTAATTATAGACTAAACATTTGTAGTGTTAATAATATTTACTGTTATCAAAGTGTGTATATAAAAGACATTTCTGCATACTCACTTTTTACATATTTTTTGCTACTTAGCGTCATTTTTATTTCCTGTATTAAATTGTTACCTGGACAACATTTGTTTATGATCACAATCATTACATATTGGCGACACCATGATGAAAATGATATTATATTTTTTAAGCCTAACAGAGGAAACATATTTAAGATGACTACAAGTGAAAAACCAAGCTGTATCGATATGCATGTCGTATTAAAAACATACATTTATTATTTCAGGAGAGTAAGCGAGATAAACTGCATTCTAGCAAGCTTGTCAACACACGCAAGTTACGTCGTTTTGGTACAAAATTATAAACAACGAAAATACAACTGCGTCGATTAAGCTGTCATCGTTCAATCGTGAATTCTTACAATATATGAACATCAAACAATTTTGCGTCGGGCCAAGTATTGCAACAAGTTATTGCATTATGAAAGACACAGTCGTGAAGATACTTGATGACGGAACTGTAATGTCTACAGCTAAGCAATAATTTCACTGTAGTGTTACATTAAACATTAACTCAACAATTTCAACAAAACTAAACACTCGTTTATTTGAATTTAGCGGAATTTAGAAACCCGTTTTCATTTAATTATAAAGCATTAGTAGTGGAAACCTTTGTGCTCTGTTCAAGAATCAAGGGTAACCCGCCGGATTCCCATGCCGGAACACAGAATAGATAAAGAGCGAACTAAATTCACCTAATTGGTAAGCCTTCCGCGCCCTTTAAATCAATAATGACGTAATTTAAGTCTGGCAACATCATACAAGTGTGGGCGACGGGAACAGGAGAGGAGAAACGGGTGGATCGTCGCCGGGTGGATACGGCGCGTTCTCGGGTAGGGACGAAAAAGGTATTCAATAGAGAATTTAGAGGGAATGTGATCCAGGGGCCTCGGCGGATCAACCACGTGCGCCGCAAAATGTTATTTTCACAGGGAGGTTTTGTTTGTAACAGGAAAACAGAAAGAATGTTTAACGTTAACTTTTAAGGATTATAAAGAGATTCGGCAAACAATTATTTGAGCGATACATATCAAATTTAAATTAAACTCTATTGGTTACGATAAGTTTTATTAGTAGAAAAACTTACTCACTTAATATTGAATCATTTAAAATAAAATTGAAAATAGCCACCAATACAAACACAACTTTTTCCCTAAACAATACATAAAAAAACATCGGCTTTCATTGTGTATACGTATTTTTAAACGCAATAGCTACTTCGATATTACTATGACACGTTCGTCAAAAAAACCGATCAAGGATATTAGTGTCATTTTACTTTGTCAAATATTTAACATACTTATTCAATTGAAAAGATCACACAAATATATGCATCATATTCCGATGAGACGGAAATTAATTTACATACAAATACAAGAATAGTGTAATTAGAGCATTTTAATTATTATTTCAATGGTTGTTTTACAAATCGTGACACGTGTTTCGTTTATTTGAGAAGTATTCTCAGACTAACTATGTAAGGTTTTTTAATAATAAAGTAAACACTGACTAATTCTTAACCTATGAATTAAAAAGAAATAGGTTATGTTTTAATATTTCTTGAACCTGTTTATAGAATATAGCTATCAAATAAATAAAAAATCGTTGGAAATTTTATTTTTCTATTGAATCGCACTTTCCAAATTTAACATTGGAAAAGTGGTACTAGTTTTTCAAAATGGTGCGCACCACTGACACAGGGTATCTTAAAGTTACACTATCTCTATTTAACTAACTGTTTTTATGAGAACACAAAAGAAGGGAAAAAAGGGAGAGAAGAGGAAAATAAATCAATAAAACGATCAAAAAACAACATCAAAATAAAAAAGAAGAGAAATAGAACAAGAGCTCTTCTCTCTGTAAAAGATAAAAGACACCAGTCAGTCAGGCAGAGAACTTAGATGAAACATCTGACCAAACAAACTAGAACTAGTATTTCGCGTTGCTGTACATATATTTGTCCAATACTGGCACCAGTTGTTATATTGGAGGATGTCATTTTTGTAATGAAAACATTGTCTGTAGTATAAGTACTCACAGGGGAATTGCATTTGCTCTACTATGACAACGGATTCCAACAACAGTAAAAAAAGATATATAAAACATTGTGACTGAATTCTCACAAATTCAATGAAATATTGAAAGACCGTTCGTGGCCTGGACGCATGTAGGTCTTCGCAGAATCGGTAAAACACAAGGCATGTAACCACAAACCAGTCCAATACGAGAAAATGTCGATAGATATGCGTTTCTTTCTATTAATGGAAACTGAACTGGATCCGCCTAGGACAGCTGCGTACGGAGAACGCAACTGTAGCTAGTAGCTACTTTGACTGCTTTGAAAGTGGTCTCATTCCGGCACTAACAGATTGCCGGGTGAAGGCTGTTTGACTCAGAGTTTTTGCAAACGTTTGCGGTATTTTGCCATTATATCTATATGTATAATTATTGCTGACCCACTGCTTCGGGCGGTGTATATAAAAACTTAATATCATCCGTAATGATTGTTTTGCAACAGTTTTGTCATCAAATATTTATTCGATTAACACGTTGATTCCCAGAGCCGTGTTTTCACGTCACAATCTAGACATGAGTTGAATGCTGAAACCGTGATTTAGTGCGATGTTCTAGCCTTTAAAATATAACCCTCATTGCAGTATTCAGTAACATTTTTTATAAATACTCATAATAATCATTATATCAGATAATTAAATAAATCTAAAAGTCATTTAATTAAAATAAAAATAATAAAAGATTTTTAGTACTTTTTTCACATAAAACTTGTTTGATCAGGACCGGTTTCGCTCATCGCGAGCATTATCAACTGATAAGAAAAATATTTAAACAGTGCTATTTATACAAGTTAAATTGAAATAAAAGGTGTAACGCGGTGTATAAAGGTGTAAAGAAGCGAAACCGGTCCTGATCAAATAAATGTTATGTGGAAAATTACTAAAAATCTTTTATTACTTTTATTATAATGCCATTTCACCAAGTATTGACAGTGAACACCTTAAAAGTGAGTTATTTAATTATTATTTTCATCAACTAAATAACGCATTTGATGCGTTCGTTTGTCCTTTTGAATACCACATGATGGTGCAACCACCAAGAATTGTGGATTTAAATCACAAACACCCAGTCTTTGATCGCAGCTTTAAATTGATTGAATCTAAAATTCAATGTGATCTGACCGGGAATCGAACCCAGACCTGCGTGATCGGTAGAGCAAGCTCTAACCAACTGGGCTACAACAGGGCCATACCATGGGTTAATTACTTAGTACTCTTATAATTCACGAATCCAGTACTTTAAAATTACATCGAAATTATAATCAATGATAATTCGTCATTTTATAATGTCTCGACAACAATAATTTAGAGTAAGCAAACATATTTTTTTCGATACATCGACTGTTTTAACAAGAAAGCGTTTGCGGTGAGTAAGTATCGCTAAATTACTCACAATTAAATAACTCAGATGACCTAATTAAATTCAAATGACACGAAGACAATGACTTTTAATAAATTTGTATCAACATGACAACGTTCGCCATTGTACTGCAGATGGAATTCGTAGAATGTGCAAGACTTTTTGTTGACAAAACAGATTATGACTCAATTCGATATAAAGGTCAATGTAAACGATCAAGCATGCCCACATGAGCGAATTATTTATTCAGAGTAATATAATTTTAAGCCTTTGGTCATATCATAGCCAAATAACATGGCATAAATATTGTTGGCAGCTCGCTGAAAATTCCCAAGTCACCCTGTAGGCTTTCCACGGGATTTGGCGCCTTTGTATGCGCCGTACAGGTAGATAATTATCCAACATTATGTATTCAGGACACGAGGTTCATCGAGCATTAGCGAAATATGTTTTGAACACCGCGTATGAAATTATAATACCTAAAAACATGCGTTCGGTTCGATAGCAAATAGAATAATATGTAGATATTATTCCACTCGCAAATATAACAATGCAGTAAAATCGTCGTTTACACGTCGGATCGGATTACGCGCAGGAAATTCAATATTTTTAATATTACACCTAAATCCTTAATATTTTTCACGCTGTATAAATAACGCACATTATTTATGTTTTCGCTCATTCTTCTATCTCCTTTGAAATTCTCCATTTTCTCCAATCTTTGGAATAAGTAACATTCGTTTATTAAATGAAAAATGATCGATTCAAAATAGACGGGCTGTTTTGCTTGGCAATACAATACATAATCTAGTACAGGGTTTCCGAAACTATGTTCCGTGAGACCTGAATAGGTGTTCCGCGAAAATTTGAAATTGTAAATATTCTGTAATACATCTAAACATCTTCAACTTCAACTTAAAAATCGAGTGATAGTGAATCTCCACTGATTTTTATGTGTTCTAAAAAGTTACACTTCTGTAGAGATGGTGTTGTTTGACTTCAACCCTCAACATAGGTTCCTACTATCAAGGTCGGCTCGAGGATTTCTATACACGTGTTCAATGCGACATCGGAGCCTCAAAAAACTAGATCTCAATGAGTGGATAGTCTTTTAAATCTTAGTAACGCGTCTGAGTAGGCCACACTCTGCACATGCCACGAGCCGGTCTGCCTATTATAATCCATCCATAACCTTTGGTATGAAATATATACAACATTTTTTAATAAATGTTTGAGCAACAATTCGAACTCGTGAGTCCGTCACAGAATGACTTTAACGAATGGGTTAGAACTAGAGTTATCGTAGGCGTTGTATTTTAGCACTGGTCGAAGTAAATGTTAAGAATTCAGATGTCATCTGAAGCGTCAGCTATTTCGAATACGGCGACCATTGGACGTGGAAGCCGCACCGAGTGGATTATAATCAAAGATCATATCCCGAGCTCATCATTCGCTTTCAATTGGTCATGTTATGACCCTATTGATGACAATTCGATACTGGTAAAGGAAGCGCATATATAAACTTATCAACATTTTGTTCGTGCGATTTCAATTTTTTAGTACAATACTGCCACCTATGAAATAATATACAAAACTAAAAAATGAAATGTTTTGAGTTATTCTATCGAAAATGATCTTTTCTTCTTTTTGCTTTTTCATATTACAAAACACAAAATTAAATTAAAAATTTCAAATTTCTGGCTATAGCTTTGGCGAGTATAGACAAAGTATTAATGACTCTTTTAAATGGTTCACTGTAAATTCTTAATGGAAATACATTATATTAAAAAAAACACACACAAGCAATTTCAACTGAAGAAAATTTCACTCAATTGAAAATGCTTGCGATAAGTAAAACCGGTCCTGATCTCAAAATACTTGTGGAAGTAGTACAAATGAGTGTTTTATGTGGAGTATTTATATATTTTTTGGTTTGATTAGAACCTAACAAATCTCAGACATGTCAGAAATTTCTAACGATAAAAGCTATGTATGTCCAGTTCCGCATGAAAGTCTTCGTATGTAATAAAGTAGCAATGAAAAGTTTTTTTTTTCTAATTTAAAATACTTAATATGATGAATAACATAATGTGTAATAAACTTATTGTGTCTTCATTATTACATTTTTTACACGATTTTTATACTACAATATTCAATGATTAAATTCAGGGAACCAGTCTTAAATTTTCACTATTTTGTCGGTATTTTATATACGGTTTTTCGTGGAACGTATCAACCGTGTAAAAATAAGGTAAGTGTATTTTGATTACGTTGAAATATGAAGGCCGCGAGATATGTTGGTAATTATAACGTAATGTCCTTCCGTCGCAGGTAAACAGTTGACACTATTAAATTTATACACGCGGGAACAAACGACAGCCGGGAATGATGATGGGTTCCGGTAAATTTTGCATGTAACGCGTGCTCGCAAAATGTCCCTACATTCTGAGCCCTGAAATGTCGATATCAAAATTGATCTCGGCTCGATGAATATTCAAATCGCGTCACGACGGCGATACAATAGAAAAATCTATCTAATATTTCACGATAGTGGTAGGCAACACATCCAATATTCATGTTATATTATTATAATCTCTCACATACAAATTTACATACATGGAAAATATTTTTTGTTTATCGATATGGATGTATTCTAAAGATCTTATTTACCTTATTTTTTTCAATATGTACTAATGAGTCGCTTTCTATATTCATTTATTGATAAAGTTGAATGAAATGTACAGTATTATAATAATGATACAAACATTACTCCGTAAAAACTGTGAAAATATGAGGATCTCAGTTTGAAAACCTACCCAAAGACCATTTTTTATTTTTTTCAAATTTTGATGCCAACTTGTTCTCTATTTCAATATATTTTCAATTTCAAAACCTCTACATACAGAGAAATCAAAACGCATGTTAAAAAACGTGTTTAGTTTCAAAACCTACTCAAATTCAAAAAGCCCACAGTATGTTTTTACGATTTTCCAACAATTTTGGTTATTGAATTTATGTAGGTTTTGAAACATTATCGAAACATTATTTATTATAAAACGGTTATCGCACAAATATTGACTATTTTTATCCATGTCTGCCCCAAATGTAAAGCATACGGTCTCCTCATGGAAGTATCTTAACATAAGTTATTTTCTTCCAAGAACTGTTTGTTACTTCACACAACCGTTTTCAATGTGAGTAGTAGGGAAGGAAGGATAAGGCTAGAACAGACTAGTGGTTGACTAATCGCTATCGCTACACCCAGTTATTAAGGGATCAGGACGGGGGAGGAGAGGAAATAATGTAAATTGACATCACAAACACCCAGTCTTCGATCACAACTTTGAATTGAATATGTCTCAAATTCACTGTAATTCGACCGGGAATCGTACCCAGACCTACGTGACCGGTAGAGCAAGCTCTACCCAACTACGCCACAGCAGGCGACAAGTTGTAAAATTAGTACATTAATTTGAATACTCAATTACCTACATGACACTCAATGACAGTGTAAAAAAAAATATCCAACAGCCATTATTATTTGAAGTATTAAAAAAGGTTCTATACGACTCTCAATCGCATGCGTTATTTGAATCCACTCCTTCGTACCGCATGTCTTCAAGAATCAACTCGCTGCAATCTTAAAGCGCTCAGACCTAAAGGAGTCGCGAGGAAAAAAAATGCGATTGAATTTTTTAAAAAGGCTCCACCGTAACGCTCTGCATATTCATCCTGACAGTCCCCTCGTTTCCCACAGAGGCGAAATTGGGTCAGAGATAGGACGTGACTGTTGCCCTGGGCGGAGAGTTGCAGGGGGCGCGGAATGGGTAGACAAAAGCCGTACGTATTTGATCATTATTAGCACGGTCTATTATTATTTTGAGAATGGCTTGAATGAAGAAACATTCGGCATTACATACGTTGTCTTGGCAACGTCTATTTCTCTTTGGGTAAAAAGCGCTGAAAATTTTCAGACTGCGTGTCACAATTTTTATTCAACCGTGTACAATATAAGTATACGTGGTGAATATGGATTGATTAAGAAGCATCTCAACAGATGCTCTCAATATAACTGCTTGTTATTCAGTCACTCAGCCTGACGTTCTCGAAGAGAGTAAGTATTTAAGTATGAGACTAAGACAGGGTCAGTAATTACCGAATGCAAGTCTCTCTATACCACAGGTATAGAGAGACTCTTCTTTCTATAAGTAAAATTTTACTGTGGCCGCATTATAAACATCATCGTTCATATGGAAATGCTTTGTGGCCAGACCAATTTTTTGTTTTATGATGTGAAAAACATAGCAGTTGGATAGACTAAAAAAAAGGGTGAACTTGTAAGTTTAAATTCGATAAAAGACATTATTTAGAATATCAATATGAAGCTGTTGGTGGCCGCAGCAAAATCCTGTGGTGGCCGCACAAGAGAACAAAGAGTCTATACTATTATTCGAAGCAACGGTACCCACAAACGAAAACGATGGTGTTGACAACTAGGCCAAAAGTGCGGCAGTGTTATCAAAACTAAGATTGCATTAAATGGATTGTTTATATATTATATTTCAATAATCAGGAAAACTAAATTAGACACACTTAATTATAGCTTTTATCAACTTTTTTATACAAACATCTTTGTACGGTTTCGAAATAGCACGGTATAAAAAAAGTACCGATTGTTTTTTACGAACTATTTTCTGTTCTGATAAAGGCATAAGCCGAAATAGGCATCAACTAAACATAATATAATATAACTGAAATACTATGATATTTTGTCACTTGATTACAATGGAGTTTTACCAAGTAAATTCCAATTCAATCACTAATGCATGTGTTCAATTTAATTTTAATCGAAGATTATGTAAATGTATTCTTTTTTATGTATAACGTGTTACTTATGAACATATTTACATGCAATGGAAACTTTCTACCATTTTTGTATGGGTGTTTTTTTTTTTACTTTTTTTGCACTGTAGTCTTTGGAAAGTGTCTCTTGTGCAAAAAGAGGATCGGATGCATGTCAAAAAAAGCAGTGAGTTATGTATTTACTGTAAGTGATGATAAATTTGTAATACATAGAATAATATATTTTTTAAATATTTCCATGTCTGCTCTGTCTTCGAAGTCTACGCATGATACTACTCAAGTGGCATTTTATTGACTAGATACGCCTCTTTCCAGAGCGTATGGCGTAATGCACATCATAGATTTGGGCGTTATCATGCGTGGCTGAGGCGCGATGGCCACTTGACAAGAAATGGGATAGGGCTCGAGTCTCCAAGTGTGGCGCTGAAGAGGAGAAAAGGAAAAATATATTCCAAAGTGAATGTCATAAAAGCCAGCTTGCGGAAATCTACCCCGGGCTTATTATATGGAGTATTTTGCAAATTTCATTTTTCTCTCTCCATATGCAGGTTATCTATGACACTCGTGATAAGAGCAGGCACTAGATTACGTACATATAATAAAATTGGCCACACATGAGGTCGTATCATCGTACGTAAATATGCAGAAATACTTTTTTTTTATCAATGTTTACTAACTAAAAAAACTCTAAGAGTAACTAATATAATATTGTAGATTGCTAGAATACGTCAGATAGAAACATTTACGTCGGTTTGATAATATAAGCAATAAATAAAAAAAACTTAAAAAAATATATATTTGTCAGAATATGCGAAATAAGATAATAAAAAAAAAACAATCACACGTTGGTGGCGAATGCATTGCAAATATTCTGTTTAATATTTGTTGGTAAAAATGTAAAACTAAATAGTAATTTAGTTTCACTAGAATTTAAAAAATACAGTTGATAAACAGCATTACTGTTTTCGACGGATTCGACGGTCACTTTGTTGAAGCCCATGTTTAATATATTATGTTAAATTGAATTTAATTCCGTTTTTGTTCAGTTCATTTGTTGTTCCGCTTCTCAAAGAGGTGAAACAAGTGTCACATGCATAGCACAATAAGTGAAAGAACAAAGTTATCAAATATTATATTATTATTTTATTACAACGAATCTCTTAAAAATGCTATTTCAGTCAATAATAATTTTAAGTTTTCAAGAAAATCTTTAATAAAATAAACATGCATCATTTTATAATTTTGAAAGTAAAATAACAATGATATACTTTTTTAAGAATTCCAATTTCATTTAAAAATATTGCAGAAAGAATAAAATCAAATCTAAATATATAAAAATAACATGAACTTAGACATAACGATCTCTGTAGTTTTTTTTACGAAATCTACGAAAAAATAAAAGCCCGTTTGAAGGCGTAGGCCGTAGACGGCGTAGACATGCAGAGCACAGACACAGTCGTTATGTAAGCGGGTTTAAGCGATACCTTGAACGCAGATTTTATACAAGTGTAACTCAGTTATGTCAGTATAAAAATCGAGGATCGTTTCGAATGGGGATGACTACTCAAATATGGATATTATTTCCGACGCACGCTGGTAAAAACAATGTTGATATAACTGATGAATATTTTTATATTAATTATGATTGGCAGATGCACTTGCTTCATTTTTAAATCCATGAGCGCTTCCAATATGGAGCATATGGCCTCCTAATGGAGATATCTCGATAAAAGTTTTTTTTATACGTGAACTGTGTGTTAATTAGTTTTTTCGAAGAGAGTATTGATAGAAAGAATACGCATATGACAGAACAAGTGGTTGGCTAATCACTTTCGCTACACTCTCTTATTTTAAAATTAGAATGGTGGGGGGGAAATTTTAGACACAGTGAGTGATATAATTGTTTTAGCTTTGATGACTAGCAATCAATATTCATTAACGTACATGTTTGAAATTGTACATAAAATATTGTTTACGAGCGATGTATCTTAGCACGTAAATATTATATTTATAACAACGTTATCAGCCGTCTTCCTGGGCGACGGAATACATCTGTCTTCTGGAAGAAGATAAAGACAGGAGTATACTAGAAAAGTAACATACAAGAAACTAGAAGGTGCTGGCATGAATTACGAGGAAACATAGAGATTGATAAGGGAGAGGGGGAGGGGTGGTTTAAAGAACTGTGTGATGACTATAGTTCATAATATGGAAATTTATATTTTTTCATTTTATGGAAATTTTAGATTGTTATGTTATATTGTAATAAGAACCTCAACATAAGAGTTAAAAAAGTTTAACAGTAATTGCGTTATATATATATATATATATGTAATCCATGTACGCTCTCAACGTTGTTTTTATGACCGTTTAATGGAGGTATTTGAACAGATTTTTTTCTACGAGAAATGTTTTTTACCGAGTTGTTCAACTTTTTAAAAATATAATAAGGATAGAAGGATAGGGCTAAGACAGAACTAGAATCGCTCTCGTAAGGGGCAGAAATCAATACATCGCTGACCACTGGGTCTGAAAAAATATCCTATAATAACTATATTATATCATCAGATAATGAAAATAGTATTCGACATTAAATAAGGCATCTCATGCCAGTATCGCTGGTCCGAAAATAGCCGCAGCACCCTTTTCTAACCTACCCCCGATGCCGACTTAGCCCGGCCTCCCCGGAACATTACTTATAAGTTTTCCCCCGTGTATGGTTAGCGGGTGAATTATGGAATCGGAAATTTCCACTTTTGCCGCTTTCTGAAGGAACTTTCGTTCTTCGCGGATGCTGCTGAGATTTCAAAAAAAGGATCAAACTATGAAGTGTGGAGGGGCCGGGGGGGGAGGGTGCGATGCACCATTTAGAGAGGCATTTAGCCAGATCCGTATTTCAAAAGAAACTCAATACATACTACCGTTATTGAAAAACATTTACAGTTAATATAGTAGTTAGAGCAGACCGTCACCATAAAAATATATTTATAGATAATATTTTATAAAATAAAATAATCAATAGTATTAATAAAAACAAAATATTCCTTTGTACTTCATTCCATTTTATTTAATAGGTCAGGATCGGTTTCGCCCATTGCGAGCATTGTCAACTGATAATAAATATAATTTAACAATGCTATTTATACAAAAATGAAAAGTTGTAAACAACAATTGGCATTGAAAAGAAATTACCAATTACATTATAAGTGATTCTGAATTAACAAAAAAATAACACCTCTAACATATAATTAAAAAGTCATCCAAGATTAATAAATTAAGAGTGGTGACTGAAAGTAATTACAAACATAATTAAAATTTGGGAAATTTTTGACAAAGTGATAAAATGCACCATTAATAAAGTGAATAGGCTTAATGATAGTGTCCTGTTTTTTCCCGCTTTCAAGTAGTTGGTGTGTGTAAATACTTAAACAAAATCGCCAGCCAAGAAGATTCTGAAAAAGGAATTTTTCAAAGACCATATCAATTCTAGCAAAAGAAGTATATATATATATATATACATATTTTAATATATATAAAAGAATAGTTAACAAGGGTTAATGCAATGGATAAAGTAACGGGGAACTAGCAAAAATAATTTCTTTCTTTTATTCAGTTGCTCAACCTCAATTTTTTACGAAAAGAGTAAGGTTATGGCTAGGATAGGACTAGTGGTTAGTTAACGCAAACGCTTTGTCTCGTTAATTTTAAAATTGGAAGGGTGAGAGGAAATATTGCATACATCACAAACACCCATACGTTCGAACAAAAATCGATTGAAGAAACTGCTGTTTGTACTGGAACTCGAATCTGTGAAATCCGTCATGAAAGCCTTATCTTCCACCGATCAACGTATTTTATAGGATACAAAAGTGTCAAAGGTGCTCCGACAAGTTTAATGGACAAAACTGTTGCGGATGGAATCCGCGTGACACAAAAAACGCACCAAATCAAGCATTAGACAACCCTGTTTCTGGTCACCGAGTAAGGTTTTGTATAATGACATTAATTTATTAATGTTACGGTACCCGGTATATTATATTCAAAAGAGACTTAAGATGGCGAAAAAAAATGGAAATTTAAAATTTTCAAAAAAAAAACTAATTTTACGAGTATTGGTTTAAAACATTAAAATACTAAAAAAATGTGCCAGAACATCGTCCCATCACGTTATATGGGAAAGAAGCACTGATATTAATCAATGTAAATATATGTATAGATAACTATACATATATAGACACATACGACGTATTCAACGTGTTGTGAATCGTTTCTAAAATAATTCAATATATCGCTGAGATTATTAAAGTTCGTATTCTTATATCGGTGCATGGGTAGTATGTGAAACAGCTGTCAAAGAGGTCTCTTCGAATCGCTTACTTCGTGCATTTGAAAAGTTTTTCTTTTTCCTATAACACACTCTGTTATTTATTGCTGCGTATCTAGAAAAAAAGGTTTTCACTGATATTTGAAAAAGACTGAACGCTATTATTCTTTAGAAATGGTAGGGAATAATAGGAAACGGATCGGTAGCTTAGTGGCTAAAAACTACTCTATTGTACATTCATATTAGATTGACAAACATATTTCAAACATCAACACATTGTATATTTATATGAAACCCGGGCTAACTCAAACCACTATCACGACAAATAGATTGAATTTTTAAAACAAATTAGACATATCATTTAAGTAAAAAATCTTAAATTGTACATTGACTTTGCTTTGATTGATCCCAGACTGATCTGTTCGTTTACATAAAGTTCTTGCCACTAGATTACATCACAAAATCTGAAGATTTATAATTTATGATTTCGACTGAAGGTGCTTGGTGGAATTTCAATATTAAATTTGAATCATTCAAATTATGTACATTCCCACAGATTTTGTCACTAACGACCCGGGTTTCGCCTTTCGGCATCTTGGGAATTCCCATGAGCTTACCATTTTTGCCAGCGATGGCTTTAGACTCAGTGATGCATTAATTTAATATATAAACACGAAACATCCATTTACTAAGCGTCAGTTCAAGTTCATCCGTGCGCTTGAACGCATGAAGATGCCGAAAGGCGAAACCCGGGTCGTTAGTGACAAAATCTGTGGGAGTGTACATAATTTGAATGATTCAAATTTAACTGAAGATTTATAAAGGAAAAATAAATATATAACGATAGGCATTCAAACATTTGTTGTTAAATATATTCTGTTGACATGCTCTGTTACAAATACATGTACATATCGACTGTGGAAAGAAAAAAGGACGTTACCCACAGTTTTTTCAAAACAGCTTTTTTTCCATAAACACTATGTATCAAACTTGGTACAAGTTCTATCAAAAGGATGTAAGCTGCAAATGTCGAATTGATATCTAAATTTAGCTTTTAAGTTTGAAAAAAGATGAGCTTGCGAAAATTAAAATCAAGAAAAAAACTGAAAAAAACGTTTTTCCTTGTTAATTTCTTTGATTAATATTAGATCATGTCAATTAAACACCAGTTTAGAAGTCTCCGAGCACTTCAAGGTTGTGTATATTTCATAATTTACATATGGTCCAAAATCATCAAAACACGTTTTGGTGCCTCCTGTAAAATTTGCTATGTGTGGGTTACGTAATTTTTTCTTTCCACAGTCGATATGTAAAAAGAATCAAGCTTCATTTTTTTAAAGTAGTTTTATTTGATAATCGCAATGTTTCCAACTAAATACACCATCTGTCATAAGGACTTAAGCCGCAAATTTTGAATAAGTATCTAAAGTTTGCTTTTAAGTTAGAAAAAAGAAGGGCCTGTGAAAATTTTAATCACGCAAAAGGGTTTTCCTAAGCAACTTATAAAATTTACATTACTTTGAGTTAATAAAACACCAGTTTATACGTCTTTTTGCTCTTCAAAGATGTGTTTATTTAATAATTTGACGTTGTCCCAATGTCGTTAAAAATCGTTTTTCGTCTTTCCTGTAAATTTTTTTTCTGTGTGGGTTTATCCTTTTTACCTAAACACAGTCGATATGTATATAAGCTACAAATCGTCGCCAATATTGTAAGACCACGCAACTCATTTCTTTGATAAAATATTATTTTTATTTGTTGTAGTCTCTTATATCATAAACACATTTTTGTATTTACAGAAATTTTTATTTTCAACGCGGAACGCATTAAATAATTATTACAATACCGAGCGTAAGTATTATTATTTTTTTGAATTTTTGCAGTAATATTGTGTTTGTCTCTCCTGTCAAATTTACCCAAATTCAAGACAAGTGTCCTTGCAGTATGTCGACGATATTGGTCACAGACTTGGTTTGTGTATTTTATACTCATAAAGTAATTAAGTTTTTAGGTACGTTCTTATTAGGATATTTTAGTTGAAGTTAATTCGGACCGAAGAAAGAGGTGTAAGCTAATGAATAATGTATGCTCCGCGCAAGACTACATAACTACGTAAAGTAAACGACAAATACATTAAAATGCAAAATACTTATGAAGTCCATAAAATGTAAAATAATGAGTATGTTTATTTTTTACAAAAATATTTACCTACGCAGAGACAAAATACAAGAAGCACTTGTTCCCTCTGTTCCCCTGAGGGATTTGAACCAACGACCTTACGTAATGAGCGCACTCACAAAGCAAAGGGATCTACTCCACTCGCCGCCGAAACTTTCGCTAACAATGCGGTCGCCATTTTGAAAGACCGCACTTTTTCAGCTGCCCTTAAAAAGAAAACCGCATATCTGTTGAACAACCTTTTTCGCTCACTTCCAAATTGTAAACATTTATTATTTTCACATTTAACTAGGTTCCGATAAAGCATTTGTAATGTCTCTTTAAAATTGTGTAATTTTGTATATACAATCGAGCTCCAACTGATAAATATGAACGATTCAATCAAAAATTAAAAGCTTAAATTCCAAAAAACTTATTTAACATCTACATTTGAGGAAAATATCGATAGGAAAAATTGACGTCGATGAAACCCAACTCTCATTAATAAATACAACTTGAATTTGGCACGTCCAAATTTATGTAAGAATTTAAATATGTTTAGAAGTTCTCTATTGTAATAATTCAACATTTATTTATTAAGATCAGGACCAGTTGCACTAATTACAAATATACATTAAGTCAGGGTTATTTATGCAAAATCAAGTGTACTATATAAATAGACCACTATCGATGTATATTTTAATCAGTTGAAAATGTTCATGACGAGCGAAACCGGTCCTGATATTATCAAATTAATGTTGAATAAGTGCAAAAGAGTATTTTGTATTTTAATATAATGCCTTTTACCAAGTATCGAAACTCGGGACGAGAAACCGGTCCTGATCATGTTAAACAAAAATGGAATTAATACAAATGAGTGTTTTATTCATTAAGCTATCTTGGTGTCCCAATATTGTTTAACAAATTGATTGTTGCTAATAGAAACATAACTTACACCGAAGAAAGAAATATAATAGTTTTGATTGCCAAATGAAAAATACTAATATGTTAAATTTCCAAGATAGTCTTTCAGCCAGACATACACTGAAACATAAGCCAAGAGAAAATTATAACATACGCATGATTCTAGAGCTGTTACTATAACAATGTAAATACTTTTACTCTTTCAACGGCTTCTATACAGCCGAAACACGTGCAAAGTTGATAAGCTCGGATACGTTGCATAGACAGATATACAAGAAAGAACATGTTACTTTGCACACAAATGTCTTTATCTGTGAAAATGTCAGCTCGCGGCTCTAAGGCAATGACGTCATCGGTGGAGAAAAACTGCGTCGCCCAACGTAACAAGCAATGCCACACTGCAGTACAAACAACAAACGGCCTGCCGCAAAATTTGTATACATAGTGTATGCAACATGAATAGATTACATACAAAAACCATGCCGCAATACACCTTTTATGAATAATAAATAATGTGGCAACACTTTACTAGAAGTCATATTTATTTCGTCATGGAAAAATATTAATTCAATTTATATAATGTTTCGTGTTAGTACCTAATGCACAAATGAAAACTTAAGCGTAAAATTGAGGAAAAAGGACAGTCCACACAAACCGCTAACAGATATTTTGTACACATCATATTTAGTAACGTATGTATAGATTTTTTGAATGAAAGATGCCCGACTGATTTATGCAGAAGGTTAAACTTTTTTAAATTGTGACAACAGTAATATGTTCATAATAAATATTTCAAGTTATCCACTATAAGTTTTATAAAGCAAGATGAGATCAAATTTACACCGGTTTAAACATGTAGATTTTTTTAAAAATACACCCTTTTGCAATATGCCTACATTTTATTTATTAGAATCAGAACCGGTTTCTCTCATTACGAGCATTTTTAATATCATTATCTATAAATTCTTTTCAGTTTTC
This sequence comes from Himalopsyche anomala, assembly GCA_031772345.1. Taxonomy (NCBI): domain Eukaryota; kingdom Metazoa; phylum Arthropoda; class Insecta; order Trichoptera; family Rhyacophilidae; genus Himalopsyche; species Himalopsyche anomala. Next base: position 2,569,635 of record CM062837.1, on the reverse strand, counting down.
TGTTATCATTTGTTTGATATTTTATCAGTATAATGTTTTTAGCAGTTGACAATGATAGTGGTGTGCGGCGCCGGTCCCGATCACAATAACTAAAATACGAAATGACATGTATTTTACAAACGAGTAAAATATTTGTTGATGCATTGCCTTTCCACCATTGGTAGTGAAACTTTAAATTGTAGAATTTTGTTTTAAACTTTTTTAATTTTACTTACTTCGGAAGCATGTTATTTCGAAGTCACGATATATATATAAAAAAAAGTATGAAGTCGCGCAGTTTTGCATGGCTGCATAACATACCAAACACGAGCCAAACAATACAAGTGTTGACCTGGGCTGGTAGTCTCCCGAGATTATGAGACCGTTGAAGTTGAGGAAAGTAACAAGAAGCACGAAGAGAGACGTAACGAGTATTTGAGGTTACAGACAGGGATAAGAAAGGACACTTGGCGGACTTTGATTACTCAAATAAACAATTTACAAGAAAGACATAGGCTAGTGTATCGAATACAGAAAAAATAAAAATCATAATTGATTATTTGACAGGCGTTTACTTGGAAGAAATCCACATATGTATATTGGCTTAAAAGAGACAAAAAAAAATACATCTTTTCATATCGTCGGTACACAGGTAGAAAGAGTTAACTCGAAAACCGATTGTTTTAAGTTATTGGGCAAATAGATAGATAGACTTTAACACGCTGTATCTTCTGAAAAAATAAATTCAGTTATATTCTGTGTATTTTTATATTATTTGAACACAATATACATCGAGTGAATTTTATTTGAAGTTATTTTTGGTAAAAAAAACCTATAAATAATATGACGATTGTAATATTTGAATCGAATTTATTAATCATGAACTTGTTTGTAACGATAAGTAATATATATAGCGCATAAATAGAGATGTAAAAATTTTATGTTTATCGAACATGATGATTATCTCGAAGCAAGGTTTTTTGTACAACAACAAATGTTCTAATATCCTAGCTTATATTGAAAACATAATAAAAATTGACCTTATGTTTATTATAGGAACTGCAGAGCAAATTAGTTTAAATTTAAATGAGTATGTATATACATATATATGTATATTACATTCGCTTCTTCTAATGGTCCTTATCAGGTACATATAATGGTCAGTGGTAGTGTTACAAATCTTAATTTAAAAACATCTCGCCTCATTGGTAGAAAAAAAAACTTCTTGTGTCAGTCCAAAAGCTTCATATGTCACATTAAACAATTTCTCACCATATTCTTCTTTTATCGGACGGTAGAAGGCGAAACGATGTTAGAAGCTTATTGAGGCGATGTAGAATATTTACCTGAAAAAAATAATAAAAACAATAGCATTAGTTTTCATTGAAACGTGAAAAAACATATTTTCGCCAGGTCCATTTCCAAAAAACAATATTTTAAAATCGAATAGCAATAATACTTACAAATAATAATTACTCCTTTAATAGTTTATTTTCTCTACATTTTATTAATTACAATATTCGAGAGCCTCATTTTCTAGGAAAATATAATAAAGCATAGGTATATGTATCTTTGAAACATTAAATGAAAAATTTCCGCTGACATTTGGAACGTTTTTGAAAATTGAGATTTCAATGAATGATAAAAAAAACTCTCGTGAGACGAGAGTCAGAACCGTTCACAATTTTTCAATCAAAGCATCTTCTTAAGATTTTTCAAAAATACATTTACTTCGGAAACTGACCAGAAATTTTAGAACACTTCTCAAAAAATAGATCGTATGTAATATAATATATAGAATCGACTGGAATATTAGAATTGATGTATGTCAGTCTGAGGGTGGTTTTAAAAGAAGCGAACAGACGTCACAGCTACTAACACAAACAGTGTAATAACAAAGTAATCAGTTTTATATAAAATCGAAGAGTGGTTGAGCTCATTCACTCCAAATCTCCAATTGTTGTTGCCTTTTTATTTACGGGCCCCGCGTTGAAACCTCACTGCGAAACCATGCGACTATTTAAAAGGTAAAGCAGGTGAGCTCGAAAGTTCTGATACGCTTGCGAGAGGGAAACTTCGCGAAAGCTCGGCGAAACTTTTTAGTTTCATTTAATGCTGAATGAATAAATGAATTTTACGGCGGGATAAACTCGCGGAACAGACTCGGGGAAGAAAACCAGAGAACAGAACTACGTACAAGTTGAGGAGTTGTGAAGAAAGTTTCGGTGTACCTACTCAGAGACAATTCAAGTGGTCTGGTACATCAATAATAAATCGTTCACGCCTGCAAGGATTCCTTATAAATGATCGTTTCGTTATCATCATCATACATTTCATAATGAATATAATAAAACATACATAATATAAAATAAAATAACTTAGATTATTCCACGTATTGTGTTACAAACTGTGACACGTGTTTCGCCTCTTTCAGAGACATCTCCAGACAACTACTTTCGCAAATGCTTGCTTACCATTCTGATATATTATATTAAAAATCAAATAAAAATGGGAGGCAAGGAAGGGATGATAGAAAAACAAGCAAACGATAATGGTAATACAAATGAAATTTATATTAAGAAATGATTAACTAATGAGTTGCATCAATTAAGACGGGTTGAACCGTTAGAAAATATATTTAACAGTGGCGAACTAACTGTCTATTTCTTTATTGTTAATACTTTTATTTATTTCTTTAAACTAAACTATTCATTTTTAAGCATTTTTTTATTTACACGATGGCGTATTTCTACGTTACTGTAATGATTCAAAGTATGTTCGTTTTCGATTAGATGATTGGCTAACTCTGAAAAATTGTTACTTTTTAGACACCTCATATGTTATTTAATTCTAATATTAAAGTTTCTACCTGTCTGCCCTACATAAGAAGCTTGGCAGTCTCCACGAGAGAGGCGATAGATTTCGGCGGCGTTATCGATTTTATGTACAAGTTTAAATTTCAAGCAATTACTGTCGTTCATAATTGTTTAAACAAAGTACGATTTTTTTATATCACAGCAAAAAGCAAAAAAAATGAACTTCCACAAGGTTACCGTCGAATTCATCGAAAGGATTAGAACTAAACTGGTTTCGGACTGAAAAAAAAAATGTTTTTCAAAGCCTTTCCCAAAAATAAGGTAGAAGACAAACATTTTAAATAATGACCGGAGTTTATGATTGAAAAATAATTCACTCTCTCTTAAATGAATCTGGTTAAAGGAGATATCTGATGGTTAAAGTGACGACTTCTACAAAGTTATTGTTTATTTGAATGATAAGTATTTTATTAATAAAGATGTTCAATTTGAATCGTTCAAATTATGTACACTCCCACAGATTTTGTCACTAACGACCCGGGTTTCGCCTTTCGGCATCTTCATGCGTTCAAGTGCACGGGTGAACTTGAACTGACGCTTAGTAAATGAACATTTATTTATTATATAAACACGAAACATTCATTTACTAGGCGTCTGTTCAAGTTCATCCGTGCACTTGAACGCCTGAAGATGCCGAAAGGCGAAACCCGGGTCGTTAGTGACAACATCTGTGAGAATGTACATAATTTGAACGATTCAAATTTAATATTGAAATTCCACCAAGCACCTTCAGTCGAAATCTTAAATTAATAAAGATGTATTTGTTTGAAATAAATATAACATTCCTGAAACTATTACAACTAACTTTCCAAAAACAAATATCACTATCGTAGAAAATAAGTGAACGAGTCCTCCGATGGTATGGGAATAATTACGCAAAATAATGGTGATGTCTTTGTATAAAAGTAAAATTTAAAAAGACAATATCGGAAAATGTCCGTTTAATAGAGCACGAAATCACTCTAAATAGATCTATTTAAATAAACATTTACGATATTTCGCCTTCCGATGTCATGACGGTAAAGATTATAGTACTGCAGAGGATCATCTATCGCACTTTACTCCAACGGCCCTCGACGGGTGCCTTAAGGCAGGCTCTTGGGAAAAATCTTGGGGAAAAAAGGCTTCGACCACGCGCCACCTGAGGTAGTTTCAATTTCGTCTGCGATTTCATTTGAATGTTACATACTCCCAGGCGAGAGCTTTAAGCTCGAGAAATCTTTAAGGAAAGCTTTCAGATTTGAATGCTTCGAGAGTAATATTTGTAAGTGATTGATTTCGTGCTTTCGAGCGTTCAAGCTTTGACGATTGACGCTTCAGAAAAAACCATAAGTAGCGTTTTAGAAAAAAATATATTTATTTTTGATAAAAAAAATCTTATTATATCGAACGTGAAAATCATTCGAACAAATTTAGAATTCTTATTTTTATTTACTTTCTCGACAATTTTAATATTTAAATAAATTTATGAAAAAGCTGGGCACTATATCTTGATAATATGGGCCCATTAAAGGTGAAGTGAGCTAGGTGGTATTTAAGAAGAAAAAAAAATAATTCATTGTAATATTCTACACGTCTTGAAGTATCGTAAAAGTAAAGTAACCTCAGTTTATACACATTGCAATAGTGTTATCCACATAAAATAAAAATATGCAATCCACCATAACACCAAATAAAGACGTGATTGTACCATTTTACTTGTTGGCTCGCTTCACTGCTAGGGGGCTCATATAATATACCATACACTCAAGACACTCTGAGAACTAGTATGTGTAAGCAATAAAGAAGTCTTTTCAGAGATATGAAAAAAACAATATAAATAGTGAAATGTTTGAAGCGTGAAAATGTTGTACATTTTTACACTTTTTGTCACTTACGACTTGGATTACGTCTGTCGGCATTTAAGTATTAAACGAGTTAAATGAGTTGCGTAATCGAAGATTATATAAATAATGTATTTTTTTTATTGACATTATTCGAATACTTCAAGGTTTCAATATTCGATATTCGAATGTTTAAATTTTTCGGTCTTGTTATTAAAAATCGGTTTGATTGCTGGTTGGGAAGGAAAAAAACAGCACATACAAACATCATACATCCATCTATTTGGATACACAGTCATACGTATAATATCAATCTAATAATATTTAAGTATACGTACTAAATTTCTGGAGAGTTCTGGGCAAAGATTCTACTCCTTCCAAAACATGCTTTGTACATGTGTGCGAGGATATTATTATTATTATAAAAAGGAAAATATTCAGGAAACTTGACTGAGATGAGAGATATCAATAACAGTTTTTCTACGACACTGATCCACGACAATTTTTAATTGCGAATAATTAACATTACTATTGAGAATGTAATATTAATTACGTCGATGCTAACTTACATGCAATGTTACTGAAATTCTCGCCAAGTTGAAAATTAGTAAGGATTCCATGAAGTTGTATAAATTGAATTAAAAAGTGTGTCTTTTCCAATTAACGGTTGACATTTCGTTAAGTCGCGCGTGAAAACGTGACATCAATGTTTGAATTCTATGCAGCGACGTCATAGAGCATTTTACGTCAATATTTCAAAATCTCTGAAAATTTCAAAACGCACGTGTAAAGTTGAGTCACCTCTTTCCAAATTCAAACCTCAATTTTTAATCTAACATACGAATGACGTACGCTAAACTACGCTTCCCAAAGTGTAACTAGGATGTGATATTGACTAAATTCTGTAGATACTTAGTTAACATTGGTTTTTGATGTGATCAAAAAATAAATAATAATATTTAAAAATACTTAAAAACCTGAATACTTTTTTAATAGATTTAAAAAAAATAAAGATACCTAGAATTGACAGTTGAAATCCTACAAGTGAACGAACAACGAATAACTAACTATTAATTATGTTGGATCTGTGGTGCAGTGATAAACGTCGTTTGATGCAGATAGTTTCACAATAAAAACATTTCAACATGAGTTGTTTTACATCTACAGGTTGATATTTAGGCACTTAATTTGTCATTTCATAGATAGTTATCGTATAAGGTTGTGGCTAGAAAGGGAAATATATCGACTGTGGAAAAGAAAAAGGACGTGACCCACAGTTTTTCTAAAACAGCTTTTTTTTGATAATCACAATTTATACATCTTAACACACGTTCTATCAAAAGGATGGAAGCTGTACATGCTGAATTAGTATCTAAATTTAGCTTTTAAGATTGAAAAAGATGACCTTGTAAAAAAATAAAACTAAGAAAAAAGACTGAAATAAAGGTTTTTCCTAGACAATTATTTTAATCAATATAAGATTATGCCAATTAAACACCAGTTTTGAAGTCTCCGTGCAATTCAAGGTTGTGTATAATTCATAATTTCCATATGTCCCAAAATCATCAAAACACGTTTTTTGCGCCTCCTGTAAAATTTTATATGTGTGGGTTACGTCCTTTTTCCTTTCCATAGTCGATATAAAGGGAGCTTGAGTAATCTCCTATATTTATTGTTAGTAATAATTAGCAACCAATTGCAATTTCACATTGAATCATCATTCCGGTTCACCGTTTTTTATTTCAATTTATCGCTCACGAACGAATAATAAATGTTTCGCAACGTGTAGTTGAGAATCACTGATACGGATGAATGATCCGGTGCAGTTTCATTCTGACACACGTGAAAACGTATATCTCCGTCGCCCTCTAGTTTTTAATAAACGAACTGAGCGAAAAATGGCATTGTGCTCTTTTTGTTTGATTTTAATTATTATTACAGGAACGTTTGGCAGCAGCGCGCCAATAAAATATTTATAAAAAAGTGTTTCCGACGATATTAATATTTTCGATATAAAATACATTCAAACAGTGCATGCAAACTGCGATTTAAAAATTGAAAACATTACTAACGTTGTATTAAAAACTGTTACACGAAAAGGAATCAATCATCCTTTATATCGTTAACTCATGATAAACAATATTCTTAACAATACAATACAAACTGTATTTTGGAACGATTGGAAGCGAAAAAGTCAATAATTTGGTAAATATGCTTAACAACATGCTACCCTTTATCTCCCTCAAAGTTTATTAAATCCCACTAAAAGCAATTACTTTCTACGTAAAATTTAATAGCGGATATTTCGTGCGAATTACAAAATATGTTTAAGAAAATATGTCAGCCATATTTAAAATTTGCTCTATAGCTTATTCTAAGATGTTCCAATTGATGTGTTATGTTGATATTTTCACACTAATTGTCGATTTTCCTAGTTTCCTTGTACAATAATTTGTTATTTTCAATTTGATAATTAAATTTCCTACAGAGCTACATTGTAATTAGCAATATTTCATTATTTTTAGGTATTAAAAGAGTAGCATGTTATAAAGCATATTTACTAATATTTTTTAATAATTAAACGATTTCAGAGTATACTTGCAATCATTAAATTGTAGTCACATTCGAAAAAAAAAGTTATCAATATTAACCATGTCAGTATTCGAAACCGAAACCTTGCGCACGCCAGTGTCGTCACATGCTCCGAGATGAACGCCGAACGAGCAGAACTGTTTGCTACGGTCGGCCCTCATTCTGGCCAAAAAGGCCACGCTAATCTGATCTTAACCAATGTCAACATTGAGGCATTACCACAGGATACTTAATATCACTGAAACTGAATAGCTGAACAAGTCACATTTTCTTTTTTTTCTTTGCATCTTTTTCTTTTTTTAAGCACAGCAGTGCGTGGTAAATAATGTCTCGCAAAGTTCTGCATCCGGCCAAAAATATGAGAAGTAAATTCGATTATATATTCAATCGTTATTGCCTTATGGACATTGAAACAGCGTGTGCATAACGGGTGGTGATGAGATAATCAAAAACCAACACGTCACTTGTAGTTGTATATTTTTTTAAAAAATGTATACTTTTTTCGTTTGACTTTGATGTAAATAAAATAATCCACGTTCTTGTACCAGAGGTATCTAATCTGTGTTTCGGACGAGTACCTGCAGCCTTTTGAAATATTTATTCAGTTGTGCAGTTTGACGTGAACAGCAAAGAGAAGCGACAGGTGTAAGTACCACATGCCTGAAGCCAAAAGAAATGCATACAATGTATTCTGCAGACAAAAAACGTCAAAAAACAAACGTGGCATTCGAGAGTCGAAGTGGTGGAGTATAATATCAATAGGACCGACATATTACGAAACAATGGCGAACTAACGCTTGGCAAAAATGGTTAAATGATTGATATCTCAATCGTTCTGGCAAAAGCGATAGATCGAACAATCTCCCACTTTTATACTTCACGCTTATATAAAAACCGGTTTTCGAATTATAATATTTCCTTAAACCCAGTTTTCGAAGTTTCACAAAAAACGGATAATCCAATTTAAAAATCAAACAAATGGTTAATTCGGTGGAAACAAAAAAACGTCCTTTGGTCTATTGCTTAGAGACTATTTTGCTTGAGTAATGTAGTAGGTCGTATAGTTTTTAGATTATCTAATGAACGATCCAAAGATTGGTTTTTTTTACTCGTTTATGTAAAATTCGACAATCAAGTGTTTTTTGAGTATGATGTACTCGTGAATCTTGGGATCCCATCCTGTACGTTTTTCGATAAATTTAAATCCAGGGATTAGAAAACATCATCCCGAAACTTTTGGGTTCGATTTTCTTGTAAAAAAAACACGCTAGGCCAAGGGTGGGGAACCTTTTCATTTATATAGGCCACATTGATTTATCTGATTCAACATAAGGCCGCAGTAAAGAAAACGTTGACAACAACCCCCTTTTTTTCGACTATCGAACATATAATGGGTTGATTACGCTCTTTTTCCAAACGCCTGCGTATTATTTTTTGATCAAAGTGATTATTTTGATCAAGTCAAAAGACCGCATCAGAGTAACCAAAAGGCCGCAGGTTCCCCTCCAGTGCGCTAGGCAGTCGTCAAATTCTTGCATGTAATAAATCACGTTCTATTTTTGCGTCATGACACAACATATAGTTAAAATAATTATTGAAAAGAAATTCCTTAATAGAACAAAAAAATACAATAAAAATGTGGACGTTTTTAAATTTAAAAAAAAAATATTACATTTTCTAGTTAAAATCGGGCTTTAACGTTGAAAAAATCGCTTTTCAATAATTCTTCTTGCGACACTAGTCGTTTAGTTAGTATTTTGCACTCTACAGCACATGAAATGATTTCGATATTTTCCTTGCCATAGAACCCCATTCCGATTCCGCTATTAATGTACTTAGTGAATATGTATTTACTTTGTGTGTCGCAGAACATTCGTAGCGTAATATATAGGGTTATATTATTGGAAAAGTAAATTTTAATATTGGCAACAGATATGGGCAGCATGTCGCCTCGGTTTGGCGGGGTCGAATGCCGCCACCGACCGTTCTTTATGACAATTTGCAGCGAGTTATAAATTGTAAATATAATATCGTATATTCGTATTGCATACTAGAAAAACGACAGCGTACCTATAAAACTCGAACGTTAAAAAACAAACGTGAATAATGAATACTATGAAAACGAATGTTTATCGTATTTAATATTTATGTCAGGTTTTACTAAGATAACATTTTTTAACGACGATTTCATTTAAAACTCATTTCTTGCAATGGACAAGATTATTTTGAATACTGCAAGTCGAAGTACTGTTTTCTTGTTACAACTAAATATGTGCTATGACTATTCAAACAAAGGACTTTATCAGCAGAAGCATTGTTAATAGCAGGGTTGTGATGTCGCAGTCGGACTGTTTTTAAAGGAGTTGGAAAAAAAATGCAAGAAAACGCGGAATATTTTTTTGAATATTTTTCAAGTTTATGAGATAAAATACTGATATGAGGAATTCACACCCTAGTTAAAAAATAAAGTTGTAATTCGTAAGTACATATAGTGTTAAAAAAGCCCTATATCACTTTTAAGGTGTTTACTGTCAATACTTGGTGGCCATTCCACAGACCAATACAATGAAACAGTGATATTTATACAAAAGTTAAGTAAGAAAAACAAGGCATGACAAACAATTGGTATTACAATTGGTATTATTATTTGCTTAGTTGTAATACCAATTGTTCGTCATATATCACTGTTTCATTATATTTCTTATCAGTTGACAATGCTCACAATGAGCGAAACCGGTCCTGATTCAATAAATTTTATGTGGAAAAAGTACTAAATTTTTTTTTTATTTGTATTATAAAGCCCTATATATTAGAAAATTAGAATTTATCGTATTGCTTGATAAAACAATGACTCTATTTTCAAGAAGAAAAGGCAACGGTTGTAAAAAGAGGGTTTTTTTTAAGCTGAATTCAGAGTTGGGGTCAGGATCGGAGTTATGTTTTAATTTATCGATAGATTGGAAGTCGTTTTATTGTTTAACAACTAAACAGCAGTGGTTAATATAACATAAAACCTTTGCAAATACTGACTGAATATTTCATAAGCAAAAATATTAAATTCTTAATAGAAATTGTTCGTAATTTCATAGCATAAAAATAAGTTACTAGAAAAAATATCGGATTATGCTATGTGCGGCGCGGTGTATATGGTATCTAGCACCGGACCCCTTTTGTGATTCCGGGATCTATCAATCACCATAATATTTTGCCACAATTGCTTGAGATCATTGCCGAAAAGTTAGGGTAATTGAGAAATTTCAGAATTTTTGTCAACTTGAAGTGACGAATCTCGGGATTACGGGATCACGAAATTAGTTGGGATCGCTGCCCCCGGGATTGTAGGCCCTAGCGGTGTATGAGAATAACAAAAAAAATATCCAATAACAAAGAAATGTGTGATACTTATTACACATAATTAAAAATAGCTAACGCATGATGTGTTGAGGTCAGTGGGATAAGATAACATAAAACTCGTCTAATTATAATATTGTTTTTGGAATGTCGAAGAGAGGCAGAGGTCAAATTAATTCAACTTCTTGCTAGGCCAATAGTAACGCTTTTGTCAGCAGCGCGTTTGATGAGGCGCCCAGCGTGTGGCGATTAACCCTTGACATGCAGGTGCATCGATTCTAGACTATCGCGAAAGAAACAAATTATGAAATAGATAATTTGTATCACCGATTGTGTAAGGAATGAGTGATACATTTTTTTTTACTTTTTATAACCAATGCTTTCTTCCCTCTAAGACAAGAGCTTAGCTGTGCGGAAATTTCAGACTGCGCGGGCCAATCCAATAAATGCGCGGCATAATTTGTCATATCTCATATAAAAAGTGTTTTTTGTTGTGTTTTGATTCGCATTATAAATATTATTATCATTTGATAAATAATATATTGTACTAATAAGAGAATTAAATAAAAAATAACAAAACTCACTTCATTTTTTTTACATAAAATAAAATCAAGCGAAAATTAAGAAAATAAGCAGAATAAAACAAATAAGTCGCTGATAAATTTAATAACATCATTTACAAAAATTCTAGCTTTTACATCGTTTTTAACAATTATTCTTTATATTAATACTCGAATATGATTAATTTCTTGCTGTAATAAAATATAAGAAATTAATTTAGTTGAATTATCTGAATGTTTAATTCCTAATTTTTGTGGTCAATTAAGCTTTCAAACGGCCGCGAGGTTAGAGGGAACTTTGTTTATAAACCTTGCATTTAAATGTACTTTCCTTTATCAATATTTATCAGGCAAATCGAATAGCAATTTATAGCTCTCGTATATTACGAGCGCATTTGAATACTATATAAGAACATCAAGTAGAAGACAATTATCAAAAATAACATATCTAAAATGGTGTAATATAGAAACTTCGAAATTGTCATAGTAACAAAAAAAACAAGGGAATCGAAAGTACGTACGCGAAATGAGTTCTGATAAGCTATAGGAAACAACACTAATCAAACAGGATATTGGTTACAGTGGCTACGGGTATGGCAATAAAAGATATTTGCAATATAGCTAATAAGCAAGGGATCTGCATTGGGTTTTGGCAAGAAGCCGTACAAGCAAAAAATGTGTATAAGAAATGCGAAATAGCAGTATTCGCGTGCATCTGTCACTTGCCAGATATTGGCAAGACAAATCGACGTAAAACTTACAGTGCGACTCGACACAGTTGAAGGAGTGAATGAAAAACATTTTAATATAAAATAACATAAATATTCCACGTATTGTGTTACAAACTGTGACACGTGTTTCTCCTCTTTCAGAGGCATCCTCAGACAACTACTTTCGCAAATGCTTCAGTACGAATGATTTTAATTTTACTATTCTGATATATTATAACAAAAATCAAATAAAAATGGGAGGCAAGGAGGGGATGATAGAAAAACAAACAAACGATAATGATAATACAAATGACATTTACATTAATAAATGATTAACTAATGAGTTGCATCAATTAGGACGGGTTAAACCATTGGAAAATATTTTTAACAGTGGTGAACCACCTGTTTTATTAAAGATATTATTTAATAATAATTATTTGTTAATACTTTTATTTATTTCTAAAAATTCTTAGAAATAGATTTTGAGAATGTTTTCGCTGTCACAAAAGAATATGTGAAAAACATAGGTATAAAATGTACACAAAAATACCGTCGTTTATTGAAGCTAATGTCATACTAAAACACAAAAGTTTTGATAAATTAGGATTCTCTTTACAAACTGAAGAAATAATATACTTATGCAGTGGTACCATAATGTTATATTATCACAAAATTTCTTATATGTTATATAAACAGAATTTTACCATAGGTTGTTTTGAATTATAACTAGTCAAAATTGCACCAGTTCGACGAAACCACAAAATTCAATCACGTATCCGTTCTAAGTGGGACACCTGGTGCTTAGAAACAAGAATTGAGTGTGTTTTTGTATTATCTATACATTTTTTTCCCCTTTCATACACATTATATTTTGCTTTAAATTACTTCAATTGTTATGACAGCATAGCACATACGGTGTTAGTAGACCGCTAAAAATGATTTCTGTATGAAGTCGACCGCAGAGGTCAAAAGTTTGGCCACCCATGCTATATTTAAGATAAAAAATTATAGATACCAGTATCGATGTGACATATTTAAATTATACAGTCAAAGAAAAATATAGCATATTTAATTGATTCAATAGGAAGCAAGAAACCATTTTCAATTATCATTTATAAGATAATCATTAGTTTGAAAGTGCAAAATAAATTTTAAACCAACTAATAAAAAAGTTATTAATTTTGAATGTATACATCAATATATAATACGTTTTAAGAATATTCAAAATTATTTATTACACGAATGAAAAAGTGTTCAGTCTGATTCAAGTTTTTTTTTTAAATACGTAAGATCCCACCGTTAATAAAGAAAAGACAGCGATCATCTTTCGAGACGCAGGGCACACTTATAACAAATTGTGAAATCTGAAACGAAGACAAAGAAAAGAGAACGAAAAGAAAAGAAGGAAACGGAAAACTGTGCAAAGTTTTTCCCCGCGAGATTGCAAATGTCCCATTCCTATTTAAATATCACTTCAACTGATACAAATACGTTTATGCGTTTTACACTGCCTTCCCGTCGAACAAACTTATGTAAGCACATGCACGCACACTTTTACGCGTGAATTCCCTTGTTTTTAACATTATGCGCGAGCAAACTTTCAAGACGGGGCACGTGGGAGCGGGAGAAAAAGTTTGACAACTTTAAGAAAACATTATTATCGGAAACGATACGGGTACTTATTTACGAAGTTACGTTCAAGTATGCCAACTTATCGTTTGACGTGCTGGATTTATTATTTATTATCTCGTAGAGGAAATTCAGTTCATTCATACGTCAACCCATTTTCATCTCGCAATAACGGAAGGTAAACGGATGATTTTATTTTTAATATATTATTAAAAAAAAAAAAATGAAAGTGATAAAAAAGCAATACAGAACAAAAAGACCTCACTTAAATTATACTTAGACTTGAGTAGTTGACATTTGAATGCTAATCAGAGTTATTGTATCATCTTGACATTGGTTATCACAACGATAAATGACGTAATCTTTGGTCATTTATATGCGTACTTGACATTTAGTTGAAAGCAGTGACAGATTACGCACTTGAGAGGCCCAAAGCGTTCACACACACACACAAAAAATGAATATCGAAATCTGAATTAAAAATTATATGCAGTATAAGTTATCTTTGAGGCCCCTTCGATTCAGAGGCCCCAAGCGCTCGTCCCATACGCGTATTGGGTAATCCGCCACCGGTTGAAAAATCCAGGATAAAAACGAGTACATGAGTTTAAAGTGTGTTAAAATTTTAATAACAAACTGCAAATTGGCAACATAATATCTATGTAATAAACAATTTAAATATAAAAATATATATTTTAATATACTTATAAAAATGAATGTTTGTTTGTTTGCATTTTATGCGTAGCCACTTCGCTCATCCGATTGCAATAAAACTTCGACAAAATTTTCGCATGCATTACCGGGAAGGTCATAGGCATATTAAAATTAGCTAACAGTACATTAGACAACGCATGCTTGCACTTGCGCGAAGGTTATAGTACAACTAAATTACAGTAGGTGGCGCGTGTGTCGTACCATAGACAATCGGCAGCAAACACCAAACAGACAGAAAAAGAAAACATGCACTACAATAAACAGAATCACTTTCATTGAGTAGCATTGCAACGCTTGCCGGGAAACGGCTAGTATATGATAAAAAAGTGAAATAAATCGAGGTTTCATATACAGTGAAATGCTGATAATATTTATTAACACATTTGATGTAAAATTAAATTTGGGGTGCACGTGAACTTTTCTAAAAAAACAGTGAAACTTCATTAAGCGACTTTGATGTATTGGAGCAGACAAAAAAGAAATCGATGCCATACGCATATTGTTACGCATAAACCCCGTCGCAATTCTTTGATTCATTCTACACTTATTGGAACCCCGCAGAGTAGATCACGTATTTTATGGTCTCTGGGACATCCATGTTTGGGAGAACGTGGAAAAGTGATGGATATTGCAAGATATCGTGTTCCCGACTAAGTATGCGCGAGGATGCCGCTTTTTTTTTACTCTGGACCGTTCGGATTGCGTGTTTTTTCTGGCTTTGTCTAGTTATCCAGCACGAAGTAGTGTTATCATTTAAAAATAATAATATTGCAACTGTTTGTCACAAATAAATGGCATATTGTTTTAAATGTCATTATGTTTAAGGTCAGGACATCAAAAAAAGTCACGATACGAATTGACGAATCAGCATTAAATAAAATATTGAATGTCAATAAAATAAAATCACTTTTAGGGTGTTCACTTATTATACTTTTATTTTATATGAACAGGGTCGGTTTCACTGACGACGAACATTATCAACTGATAAAGTTGAATGTTATAGCTACAAAGTTTTCGTTTTTTGAGGAAAAAAATGTTTAGATTCTGGAAATTAAAAAAAAACGTCAATCAATGGTAATCCACCACAAGCAAATTAAGAATATATATCAACAAAAACTGAGCAGCTGTAGGTTTGATCATATTGAATAAATGTGGAATTTGTACAAAATATTGTTTTATTAAAAAAATGGAATAGTGTTTAAAAAAATACATATTATTTAAGTATTATATATATACATATTATACATATTATAGAAGTTCATCCGTGCACTTGAACGCCTGAAGATGCTGAAAGGCGAAGCCCGGGTCGTTAGTGACAAAATCTGTGGGAGTGTACATAATTTGAACGATTCAAATTTTAAAAAAATACATGTTAGAGGTGTGAGAAATCGGTCCTGATCTTGATAAATAAAATGGAAATAAATATAAAGGAATATTGTGTTTTTTCTTAATATAATGCCTTTCCACCAAGTTGACAGTGAACACCCTAAAAGTGATATTGTATTGTTTAATTTTGTAGTATAAATCATTCAATTTAATGGGAGTCATACAAAGATACCATAAGCGAACGTGGCGTTCAAACATGAGGCGACCCTGAGTTGGCAAACTCCAGAGTGCGGCAATTCATCATGACCAAAATAGGGTCATGTGGAATGATCAGAGAAAATCAATTGGGGAGGGAAATTCGGGAGGCAAAAACTACGATATGTTATTTGGATAGCTTTGGCCTGAAAGGCTTTTTTCTGGAAACAAATGTAAGCGAAGAGCTTCTAAAAATGTGTAGCCCCTAAAAGAAAGGACGAGAAACAAATTAATAATTTAAAATTATTCATTACACAAACTACAGTGTTAAATCATCATCCGTTACCTAGATCTTTGTAATATCCTGCAATCGTTTTCAAACTCACTGAAGAAAGCCACCGGGCCGCCGCTTTTGTATCCCAGAGAAGTAAATTTAATTTAAAAGTATTTTTTTACAAAGCTGGAAATTTTTTTCTACTCTTGCGAGTCTCTCAAATTTTAAAGCTTAGCTCTAAGGCCTATTAGAAACTACACGCGTAGGTTCCTGCGAAAGATTTTCGGTGCTGACTATGAGGATAGCATTTGGCGACGTTGGCACAACCATGAGCTCAATACAGTGAACCAGACATTGTCAGATTTGTTAAAACTCAACACCTACGTTGGGCTAGACATACATAATATGTTATATCACGCATGGATGAATGTAAAGTCTGAGTGAAGCCCGCCACTTCGCTGAATGAATGGAGTATCACAGGACCTGCGAGTGCTGGAGGAGATCAACGACTGGCGTAGAAAGGAGGAGGATCTAGTGGAGGAGATTGATCGAGGCCAAGAGTTACCTGCACTGTAGCGCCAAGAAGAACTCTAAATAATATTGTGCCACATGCGAGTTAGTATAATGCTTGTAGACTGCTATCTTATCCGGCGCATAGTCGAGGGCTCAAATGCTCGCAAGGAATCCTTGATGCAATCGAAATACTGATGTGTATCCATCGATCCAAAAGATGTCACCGAAAAAAGGTTGATCGAATGACAGCCAATTAGTTGACGGTAATTAAACGTCTGTAGAAACGCTTTGAGGAGTTCAACTAAAGAGTGAAATTGATAATAACATATAGAATACTTAGGTCGATGTATTGAATTTTACTTTCAGTGTACGAGCCACGTTTTAGGAACACGTACATAGGCAAGGAGGTATACGATATATATTATATAGAAGCAGGCTCAGTCTTTCATAACGCAGCTTTGAAAGGGTGAAAATGGAGGCATTTGTAGGAACATTTCCTTAAATAGCCTCTATTGATCTTGTATAAAGGTTACCCGCTCATACCTAACCGAAAATTCTTCGCGGGCATCATATTATATATATTCGAATAGATATGATACTAAATGGACATTTTAAAAATCTATACATAGAACAAAAAAAACGCTAAGCACAAAATTATGGAGAGAAAAATATTTTATAGAGTTAAAAGAAGTATACAAAAAAAACCCACCAGTGTTTTTGATATATTGAAAATAAATCATATACGTAGTAGAAAGACTGCATACTTTACTAACTTTTTAAGAGAGATAGTTAAATACTAAAATATGGTGAGATAAAAATGACAACGAATCCAGTTATACGAAATGTTAACACTTTATTTAATGTGTTTCTATGGACAGAAGTTCTTTTACGAATACTGTATTTTATTCAAAAGTAAAGGGCTGGTAATTAGCTTATAGATTTCGCAACGTTCAGTTATAATGATCGAATGGGTGGGAGCATTCGAGCCGAAAATCAATTGAAAATCTTATTATGAATTTGACCGTACTGGGATTCGTACCAGTGGACAACGCAACAGAAGAACACGGCGTTATTCATTAGGCTACAGGCCTGAAAAACGATATAAATGATTTTCCTTCATTACATAGAATGATGTTTTAAAAGAAATAAAACACGTGTCACAATTTGTAACACAACAAGTGGAGTAACAAAATTAATTTGAAATGATATTAATGGTCATTAAATTCGCTTAAAGAATATGTACGTCGAGTTTTCGCAGCGTTAAGAAAACTAGGAATTTAAAATAAGAGTAATTTATTTAATAAAAGCGTTTCGGAGTTTGTCTTTAATATAAAAAAATATTTGCATAATTCATATATTTTTATGAAAATTAATCAAAACGTGACTGGCTTTTTTCTTGCTAATATCAGTCGACGAAAGAATTCGTCCGGCTGACGAATAGCTCCAGTGCTTAAAATGTAAAAAGCAATTAACTTAGAATAGTTAGTATAAAAAAGTGTAGTCGTTCCATTTCATCCAGAGGGCACACGACGGACATACCTAAGCACTTCATGGCAGTCACAAAGTAAAAAAAAAACACTCTTTAAGAATGGCGACGTATTATGGCGAGCGCAGAGCACAAGTCTCCTGGTAATTTTCTGCACTATAAACCGTACTATGTCGACTGGTGATGGAACTAAACTTGCCAGGGTATTTCAAGTAAAATATTAGACTGAAATATAAAATTAACAATGGCAACTTATGCGGAATTGGTTTCAATATAAGAGTTTACGTTGATATTTAATTAAATTTGATAACTTCGTTAATTCACTTGTTGTGTTACAACTTGCCACACGGGTTTCGTCTCTCTGAGAATCATCATCAGACTATCACAACGTTTACGAATAAACTAAAAATTGATTAAAATCTGATGTTGTAGGGAGGGGGTACGATACAAACCTTAATAGTACTAATTATAAAATGATTAATTTCATTATGTCTGTTACAGTGACAACGATAGTCAACATAAAACCGATTAAGGAAAAAATGTTTACTTAAAAAGAAAGTAGAAAAAACCGATTACTTTTAATGTCACGTGCGTGAAAACAATAAATGCCTATCCGTTCAAATTACCTTTGATTATCATACTTCAATTTACGCGAATTCTTATGTATGCCATCCACCGTGCAAATCGGAGTTTAGGTGTTAAAAACCACGGCTGTGGAGTCGTGTAAAAAAGACGACTCCAACTCGGAGGATTTTTTTCAATAATTTAATTTTTACATATATAATATGTACATATACTATCAGATCATCTTTAGTCAGCCAAGCATGCAATGTCAACACTTTGGACTACATATTTTGTTTGAATACACATAATTAAATATATTTTTCAAAAAAAAAAAAAAGAGCCGCTCATTTTTCACGACTCCCGACTCCGGCCAAAATACCGCGACTCCGACTCCACAGTCCTGTTAAAAACAATACATCTCCACTCGATCGATAATGAAAATATTAGATCGCATGATGAAATAATTTTACAATAAAACTGAAAAACAAATTTAGGTTTTCTGATACTGCATCCTCCCGTATCAGTCGCAGTCGACCCCTTATATTTTTAACCACCACCACCCAGCACACCCCACAAAACAAAACTGTCTAACGAATGGCTGACCATGTCAGTGAGCGAGGAAAATGACAGCTTTTACAAGCGCAAGGGTTGTAAATCTTTCCTACGTAACAAAGGCACAAGGCTGTGGGACGCTCCACTTGCGACGAAGATTGGTTGGACCTTTATGGACCTCTGATATATTACAGATAGGAACCGAACGACCTGGTACATGACGAATTTGTACTACGCAATCTTCTAAAAATACTTCATCAATATGTAGCCTAAAACAATTGTCAATAATTGATTTATTTTTGCGAGCTAATTATTTTTAATCCAGTACTTAGATAATGTCGGGTCGGTAGTGCATAGGCTTCCGTGACGAATGGATCTCACGGGTTCGAATTCCAGTACGAACATCATTTTTCAGTTGATTTATGGATTTTTGTTCGAAGGCATGGATGTTTGTGATGTCTAAAACATACCACTCACCTTTACAATTCCAAAATAACTGGGCATAGCGAGAGCAATTAGTTAACTAGTTCTGTCCTTTATATACACATCTTCTAAAGAAGAGAGGTTGAGCAAGCAATTCTCGTACAAAATCTTCTGTTAAGATACCTCCATTACGAGGCAATATGCTCCACATTAGGAGCGAGTATGAAATAAAAAAATATATTTAATAAATGTTAAGGTAAGCATCAGGAATGAAAATAATGCAAATTATTTAAAAAATAATATTAAATTGGCAGAACTCCATCATATACACATGGAAAAAATATTAAACAATTTAATCTAACAAGAAGTATAGTAATAGTTTGATTATTATTTTGGCTTCACACAATCGCTAAAACTACGTTCAAATTAATTTTAGTTTATCTTAACATACTGAGTACTGACTTTATAATTGTACTTGCTTATTAATTTTTAATTGGTGTTTCTAAATTATCGAGAATAAGAAAAACACAAAGTAATATTAATACGTGTAATTCAAAATTCAAATAATAATTCATAAATAAAAGTGTGATATCGTGAATACTTTTTTTGTTTCCATTTAATATTCTATAAAGGATTAAATATTGAATTTTCGAAAGGTTTTTTTAGAGGGCGACTTTCAAACAATGCAGATGTTGTAATTAAACTCTTTTTTCTTTCATTGTTATTTTATATAGTAACTAAGCTTCTTAACTAATTTGCTTCATTAATATAAATCTTTAGTAAAGAATCTTTAGTGTTGCTATTCACCTTAATTATGAAAATGCTAAGTAATAAATTAATTTACATTTTGAATTCTATCTTCAAATAAAACAGCAAAAATACTGTGAAAAGCTTTTCATGAAAAGAAATCCAAAAGGAAAGTTTATAAAGAAATACGTTTTCAATTATTTTTCAAAAATGACCTCTTTCAAGGCAGCCCGCGGAGTGTTTACATTTGACCTTTGGATTTTCCATTATTAAAGAGAAAATCATTGTTTCGGGGGCGTACGAAATACCACTTCCAACAAACACATTCAGTATTATTCTCAGAGGAAATTTACGACCGCGAATAGAAATAATATAATCCCGAGAAAAACAATTGGAAGGGAACAAACTAAACGTTTATCACAAATGAAACGATGAAAATCAATTTCGCTCGGAAAACAGAGCTTTTCATTACGAATGAAATCTTTATTCAAGGCTGTAAGTATGTAACCGCGGAGCTTTAACAACTTCCCCTCGGTTGGCATATATCGACAAGGCCTTCGTAATGTGCGGTAACTGATTTATGATGCTTAGATAACAGTAGACCTGAGAATTTAAATAAAAAAAAACATCAAATAGATTACTATACGTGGTAGATATCGACAAGTGACTCTTTTATACTCACAATATAATATCATACTTGCCAAACTTCAAGACCAAGGATGCTTAACCGGTCGTTGGTCGTTATTGATTACGATTGAGAGTTGGAATAATATTGATTTAATTGTATTAGTAAAATATCTACTACCGACAGATATGAATGTGATATTCACATGATTTAATTAGCGTGACAAATAATACCAAATGAAAAATTCGTGAAGATTTATTTTATTGTTCTTTACTGCGTAATTAACCCACTTTATTCCTTGTCTACAAAGTATATGTAATAATAATAATATTACATTTGTTTTTTAGATATTTAGCACAAAGAAAAAAATTAAACCTACTTACATATTAGTAATTTGGTTCAATGGAAGTCAATCGTGATACAAGTCCAAGTAAAACGTATTTTTCAGAGACAATTACGTTATGTTAGGTTTTTCACTCTTTTATACTGCCACCTGTGTGGTCGAGTGGTCAACGTCGTTGGCTTTGGTTACGGAGGTCGCGGGCTCGAATCCCAGTACGGACAGTTTTATAAATTGATTTTTCAATCGATTTATGAATTTCTGTTTGAAGGCATGGATGCATGTGATGTCTTGAATTCCCCCCTCCCATCCTATCCTATGAACGGTATGGAGAGCGACTAGCTAACCACTAATCATGTCCTAGTCGTATCCTTCTATTCCTACTCTCTTTGGAACAAGCAGTTTTCGTAGAAACACTTCTGTTGAGATAAACTCCATTAGGAGTCCATATGCTCCACATTGGGAGCAGACATGGTAAAAAAAAGGCTTTTCACTTGATAGACTAAAATAATAAATAGTAGATATCGACGACTTTATATTGATTATTTTCATACGTTCATAAATGTATTTAAACTATCATGAAATTTTACTTAAAATCTCGGTGTCTCAGAATCTCAGTGACTTTTCGTAAAAAAAACACGAGTTACCAAGTAAAAGTATTGCTTTTACTAGGCGGGCGTAATTTTAGCGCAACAGATTTATCGGGACTGTCAAAAGCACACATCGAGCCAGTCTGTACATAGGTACAAACGACGAGGAAACGTTGTCCACGATTTGCAATTCAAATCCAAAACTTGTTATCTCTCTGGATTCGTCGTAGAAGCATCTGGTATCTGGTCACCAGTTGTCGTCTCTGTTTTTGAGAGCACGGGTTTGCTGTGTAATTATGTATAGCTGGTATTCTGACATCAACAGAAATATTATTATTGCAATAACAGTACATCGACACGACTATATCCATGTATTTATGCGAGTTGGCAAAACGACTTACTATATTAACAGTAAAAAACAAACATCTCACAATCAAACGTTTACGACAGTTCATAAGG
Organism: Himalopsyche anomala; assembly: GCA_031772345.1. Taxonomy (NCBI): domain Eukaryota; kingdom Metazoa; phylum Arthropoda; class Insecta; order Trichoptera; family Rhyacophilidae; genus Himalopsyche; species Himalopsyche anomala. Next base: position 2,547,307 of record CM062837.1, on the reverse strand, counting down.
ACAAAAAATATCAAATTATATTAGTTCAACATTTTTGTAATAAATAGTTGATAGCTATTTCGCCTTTAAACCATAGTCAGAGCATTGTTTAAACATGCATTAACTTGGCTAGTAAATTAGCTAAGTAAATCTTCTCAACTATTCTGACTGAAAATATCTAATAATGTTATTTCCTCTCGTATTGTAAAATGAATATTTTCGTTTTTAAACGTCAGTTCATTATTTTTTTTACATTGATGAGTTTAGGAAAGAGTACTGATAGCTAACTTACAATGAGGTGGTTTTGACTGTCAATTATCTTAAGCCTACAGTTATTTTTATAATTACATATGTTGGAAAATTACAATGCGAGGCTCTTATGTTTGTTTTGCATTGAGTGAGTAATTTTTTCATGATACAAAAAAGTTATAAATATATACAAAGTTCCGAAGAAAAATGTCACAAAAAAAATAATAGTAAAATTCTGACTAAATTGAGCAACAATGGGAACAGTCGAAGTATATCTATTAACATAGCGAGAAGAGATAAACATTATTTAAGTATCATAGCACATTATACGTGAATTTAATTTTTAACTTATATTTCAAATATTTTGTTACGTATTCATTTAAGTAAAACTAAAAGCGTCACTTTGAAATAACATCGTTTAGTAAAAACTTATTTACTGTTCCAATGTGGCTGTGTGACATTTTTTTACAACCATGTTGGAAATCAAAATCTAAGTAAAAATTTTAAGGTATTTACAGTCAATAATTGGTGGAAAGTAATTATTATTCAAAAAATAAAACATTCTTTTGTATTAATTCCACATTTAATTAATAGGAAACATGTCTGAATTTTGTTATTCATCTTATACTATAAAAAAAATCGTTATACATAATTCGTTACCCTAAAGCAGGGGTCACCAAACTTTTTGAGAAGCGGGCCAGATTGAACTTTTAAAAACTAAGGGGACCGGACGACAAATAAATTCTTATTGGAACCCAATCAGAATATTATTTCATTTTATGCGGTTACATAATAATTAGAATGTAAACAAATGTTTGCCATTCTTATAATTTCAATAAATGAGAATATTCGAGAAATTTTTGAGTAAACGAACATCTGGTCGTCTCGCCTGCAATTTCTATCCAACTTCCTTCACTTTGAGTCCCCTACCAGATATTCGTATGACAATTGATGATTTGAAGTAAATAGTTGTCGTGAATTCACAACTAAATCATGAAAAATTATATTTCTTATATGGATAATTTCTATTCAAAAATCCACAACTTTTCGCGGGCCGGATGAAAATCTTCGGCGGGCCGTAGTTTGGTGACCGCTGCCCTAAAGCAACAGTAGGATAAATGGAAAATACTAGTTTCTAGACCATTGAACTTTAAGGTTTGTGTTGTACTTTTAAATAGTGAATTATTGTTTAATATAGTTTCTTTTACGGTTTATGACAAAAGATAATAGTAAGTTTTTTGTAAACTATTATCTGTACCTAGTTATTTTACTCAATCAATCAATAATTGTAAAATTAAATTATTTAAGTGTTTCATTATAAGACTTACCTTTCAGCAATCGATTGGCATATTTATCTTAACTTTTCCGGTTCTAAGTTCAAGAAATGCGACCCCAATACCCACATTTCCTTAAATATCTATTTTAATATCGATGATAAAATGTTTATATATTAAAATGTTAAAACTATGATATAAGGTATTCTTATATCATAGTTTTTTGGACCTTTTGTAGTTTATATAAATATGCGATAACGCGATAACGAGATAAGCGTCCGCGATAAGCGATCGTTCGCAAGATAGCTGGGCTAAACGCGTCAGTTGCAATTACATATGTGTGCTGGGATGACGTTTTTTTTACGCGCAACTTAAAATATGATTATTTATTAAAAAACCACGGAATTTTATAAAAAAAATGTATGAGGAATGATGCAGAGAGATATTTTAAAGCCCTTAGGCTATTTTTTTGGAATTCATATGAATAAGGCCAATAATGAGGAAACCACTGGGGTCCCTAAACGACCCCCATCGGCAGAGAAGTATTTTTCTAGTCTCCGAGCCGCGAGAGTTAAAATGTACTTTTTTACTTAACCTCACTGTTTCGTTATGTAGTCTTCTGTAGCGATATATGCAGATAGTGCTTCTTTTCAATTTACAAACATTTATAAACAGACGTAAATTAATTATTAAATAATTTATGATAGCTTATCTATATAACGCCTAAAATACATCGTCGAATACAAAAAAACAAACAATATAATGTTAATGTATCAATCACTCAACGCACGTTGTTCTCGAGATTTTTAAAAGAGGAGGTGGGTTTAATGTATTCCCCAACTCGCTTACTCTTTAATTTAAACATCACAGTACACATTTTAATTATCTTGTGAAATTAAAATCATGTATGTAATTTAACACAGTAATTATTTATAATTTGGCAGTGGTAATTTTTTGTTCAAAAAATCAACAAAAGACTTCGCTATTCATATTTCAAGCTTACGGCAATGTAAATGTTCACCATAAAATTACACATTTCCAGCTAGATCTTTTTACTTTATTAAAAGCTCTGTATGTAAACTTAATATAGGAAAATGTGCGTGGGACCTTTACGAATGCAAAGGCTTTGGAGATTTAATCGTCGCAGGCATGTTAATTTTAGATATATTATTAATATTCATATCTATTCATTTCAAAATTTAAAAAAAATCTTACCGCCTACACAATATTTGCGTCTTATGTATAAAGATGGAAACATACTGCCGACACCCGATGCCACGTGAGCGTGTTGGATGAAATCATAGCTACATATTTGCCATTGTATTGTATGGAACAGGAACGCACTGTAAACATCCAACGCGACGCGACGGCAGTGCGTTCCTGGTCCATACAATACAATGGCAAATATGTAACTATGATCTCATCCAACACGCTTACGTGGCGTCTGGTGTCGGCAGTATGTTTCCACCTTAAGTCATGTGCTATCAAGTTTTTTAAAGCATCAAAGTTAAAATTAATACCACCATCTTAATTCAAAGCCCATGAAAATCCACGGTATATGATAAATTTTCCCTATTCGTACTTTCACAAAGCTTCTTTCTTTATCACACCAACCTCTCTATGTCTAGTATAGTAGTATAGTATACGCCAAGGTTAGTAGGCGCATTCGTCATCATCAAAGCTTGATAATCAGTGGAAAAGATCAACGACGTAACTGTTTAAAACTATGCAAAGATTGCTTGTATAAATAAAAAATAATTTACCTATAATCACTTTAAATCAATCGTCGAAGTGAGTTTTACATCATTTGTTCAGTATATTCAATCTTAAGAAGAACAAGTCGTTTTTAGCCTAGATCATTTTTCGCGCTTTCTGAAATGAGAGGTTTTACAAATTAATTCGCTATAGAGTCAATATATACAACTGTTTTAAAAATGAATATAAATTTTAGAAGAAACAAAATATATGTATACATATTATATCGACCAGTAATATGCAGAAAATCGTAACCGACAATTTCAAAGAAACCAATTATTCATGCGAATTACAAAATATTTTTACGAAAATTCGTCAGCCATACTTCAAATTTGTTCTATGATTTTAACATTACATGAGGTTTTTTTAAAAATTAAGTTCGAAAACGGAATGTTAGTAAACAGTAATATATGTTCAATGCCTATCTTGATATTATAATAAAATTTTCTGACTACTTTAAGTTCTCTAGATCAGCGTTTCTCAACCGGGCTTCACGTGGAACAAACGATAACAAGTCAAAACACTAAAATGCACAGCCCCTAAAAAGTATCAAGCGAATGAGACAACGCTCTAAAAATTTTGCCACTGACGCCTTGGGCGATATTGAACAATTATTGATCACTTTTAGGGTATTCACTGTCAATATTTAGTGGAAATGATTTTCACTTTTGTAAAAATGGAATGAAGTACAAAGGAATGTTGTCCTTTTTAATAGAACAATTTTCGAAATATGGAATAATTTTTGACAACGTATACCGTTTAAGATTTCGACTGAAGGTGCTTGGTGGAATTTCAATATTAAATTTGAATCATTCAAATTATGTACAATCCCACGCCTGAAGATGCCGAAAGGCGAAACCCGGGTCGTTAGTGACAAAATCTGTGGGATTGTACATAATTGAATGATTCAAATTTAACGTATACCGTATTAACTCAAAACTAATTAAATTCGATAATTCCGATTTCGTTTTTTCACAAAATACTCATTCAAATAAATGTCATATTAATAGAATAAAAACTTCTGTAAAATTGAATAATTGTTTTTACTATGACCTGCATAATTATCATTTATTTTGTTTTGTTTCTTCTCGACCAAAATAATATGTCATTGTTTTTATAATTACCGTATAGTAATTTAAATTGTGTTAAAAATAAACATAAGCTGACAATAAAGTATTTTTAAAAAAACATGTGTTGATAAAGATTCGGCGCTTTTTTCGTTGAACACAAAAAAAAACACGATAACGTTTCTGGCGTATACTTGAAACTCGTAGGTATAACTCATCTACCAAGATGATAATATATTTCCAACTGTCAAGTGTGCGCAAGTCGTTCTGGGCTCCGTGAAGATTTATCTGAACCTACAAAAGAGTCGACGAACTTTCTTATCGCAGCAGTATGACGATTCAAAATAATTAAATTATCACCCATTCAACTAGTCAAGACAGCCAGCAATGTCGCACTTGTGCCACTGTAGGCATGTCACACACGACTAGGGATTACAATACCGGTAATTACCGAAACCGGGATCCCGGAATATATGGTGTTTTTTCAAAACCGAAATACCGATATTTTTTCTCCCAATGTGGAACATATGGACTCCTAATGGAGTTTATCTCAACATAATTGTTTCTACGAGAACTGCTTGTTACTCAGTTGCTCAACCTCTCTTTTTTCAAAGAGAGTAGGAATAGAAGGATAGGGCTAGGACAGGACTAGTGGTGAGCTAATCCCTCTCGATACACCCCGTTCATAGGATAGGATGGGTGGGAGGGGGGAATTCAAGACATCACATACATCCATGCCTTCGAACAGAAATACATAAATCGATTGAAAAATCAATTTATAAAACTGTCCGTACTGGGATTCGAGCCCGTGCCCTCCGTCGCCGAAGCCAACAACGTTGACCACTCGGCCACACAGGTGGACCATGGTACCGATATTTAGTTATTGAAAATTAGCCAAAGCTAATGAGTCTATAAAAACCAGGATTTCTCAATCTATGTTCCGCAGAATTTGATGTTTTAAAAATAATTACTTTATAAATAATAAGTGTTTTAATAGTATATTAATTGTTACTGTTATGAATTAGCCAACCTTATAATAATCCAAGTGTTCTATTGCAGAAAATGTTTGGGAAACCCTGATATAAACCATCACATATTTTCATAAAATTGTTCATGACTAATTGAACTGTTTTAAATCTTGTAAAACTTGAATCAATATTGACAGGTTCCAAAATTGTCGAATCATTCGATGATGTATTATTATTTTATGAAACCCGTTTGTATATGATTATAATAAAATTTTATATGACATATCAAAATGCCGATTTTGATTAACTGATCGTATTTATTTGCTTCATTTAAGCTTTTTTGTATAACTATATATTAAAATCTATTTCCGATCCCAGTGTGGAGCATATGGCCACTTAATAGGGGTATCTTAACAGAAATGTTTGTTACTCAGTCGCTCAACTTCTCGTTCCCAAAAGAAAATAATAGGGATAGAATGATAAGGCTAAGAAAAGACTAGTGGTTACCTAATCGCTCTCGCTACGCCCGGTATTGAAAGATTGGAAAAGGAGAGGAGGGGGGGGGGGGATTTTAAAACATCACAAAACACCCATTGCATTCGAACAGAAATCTATCGAAAAATTGCTGTTCGTACTGGTACTCGAACACGTGAGTCCGGCAAGGAATCCAACAACGTTAACCGCTGCGCCATAGACCCGACATATCAATTGATATATTTTTTTTACCATGTCCGCTCCCAATGTGGAGCATATGGACTCCTAATGGAGTTTATCTCAACAGAAGTGTGTCTACGAGAACTGCTTGTTACTCAGTTGCTCAACCTCTCTTTTTTTCAAAGAGAGTAGGAATAGAAGGATAGGGCTAGGACAGGACTAGTGGTAAGCTAATCGCTCTCGATACACCCCGTTCATAGGATAGGATGGGTGGGAGGGGGGAATTCAAGACATCACATACATCCATGCCTTTGAACAGAAATTCATAAATCGATTGAAAAATCAATTTATAAAACTGCCCGTACTGGGATTCGAACCTGTGACCTCCGTAGCGGTAGCCAATGACGTTGACCACTCGACCACACAGGCGGCAATACCGATATTTAATATAAATTGCAGGAATACCGGCATTGATATGTTCGTCCGTTAATGCAATCCCTACACACGACTGGTAGATCGCGTGTAGGCAACCTCGGTTCATTTTTCAATATCGGGGTTTTATGAATTCAATACCTCGAATCATGAGTAAGAATTGAGATTCGTTTTATAGTTGATTTCCAAACAAGTCGTTACCAAAAACCACTTGAATATTTGATAATTCATTCAAGTAAAAATATACAGTCGAACATGGTTATTACGAGGAAGATGGGACCGACTAAATTTGCTCATGATAAGCATTACTCGTAATCAGGGGCGGCCCGTGGATTCTTGCGCCTGTGTGCGAGGCGCCTTCGACCAAATTTCGGCGCCTCAAAAAACCAAAAGCGATCCACCAATCTGCGCCCCTCTAATTATTTTTAGAGCCGGCGCCTGTGTGTGCCGCACACTTCGCACACGCTTAGGGCCGGCCCTGCTCGTAATATCAGAGAATAGGTTTTTTGAAATGCTAACCTAAGCTTAATATGAAATAACTTAGATCATTCCACGTATTGTGCTACAAACTGTGACACATGTTTCGCCTCTTTCAGAGGCATCCTCAGACAGTCTTACTTTCACAAATGCTTGTTTAAGTACGTACTTAACTTGAAAATGTACTTCCATAAAGTTACCACCGAATCCATCGAAAGTATGCTAATAAACTTACCCATCACATGAAGAAATGATGTTTCTGAAGCGGTAACATAACACAAAAAGTTGCAATTCAAACAACAATACACAATTAGAATTTATTTACACACCCGTTCCGTCAATCCGCTTTTCTTACAAAATTTAAAATCGATGCTAGTTTCATTGTTTTCACTCTCATCGATGATATTTTTGCTCGGTATCTCCGAGAAGTACCTCGTTACAAAAGTGAATACATGTACATATAGAGAAACCCATAAACGAATGTTTCCTCATTACACCAGAGATCTCGCTATTTCCGTGATCGTAATAACCGAGTTCGATTGTAAATATTTTAAATTTTAGGAGTTAACTTAATACCGGGATTTAATGACACTTTCATTCATACCGAGTATTTCACGACAAGCAAAACAGGCGGGATTCCAGAACCTCGATCCCTACCCACAACGAATATTCGTTTGACAGATTTATGACACGAATGAAATCACCGATGGACTTTATTACATGCTCAGCTCGCCCGATAGAAAGGCAACATGCCAGATGGAGATTATTTCATATTTGAATTATTTAATCGTATAATAATTTCTTATGTTTTGTTTCGCCTTTCGGATTATTGTGGCAAAGAAGAAAGTGTACGGTCGAGAAATTTAAATTGGTAGATAATTAAAAATACTAAGCATCTTTACCGATGGGTGAATTCATTTCATTTCAAGACGCTAATGTGCCAAAAGTTTGCTGAATTTAAAATAAGTTGTGAAGGAAATACATCAATAATATAGAACAATAATTGTGAGGATTTTTTGAGTATGAATGAGATACTTATTGAACATATTACCGATTTTGGACGCCACGTTTTTTTTTATAAATACGTCTGTTTTCAATATGGCTTTGTAATGGAGAGTTGTTCCACAAGACTTTCTTTTTATCAAGTTGTTCAAACCTTTTTTTCGGAAAGAGTAAGAATATAAGGATGAGGCAAGGACAAGACAAGTTGTTAGCTAATCTTTTTCGTTACTCTTCGTTTTGTGGATCGGATGGGAGAGAGGAAATTATGACATTACTGACGTCAATGTATTGGAATATTAATCCATCGATTACTATACTATACATGCCAAAAGCGTTATCTAAACCAGGCATGCACAACCTGTTTCCTTTATTTAAAAAAAATGAGTTCAAGGAAAGAGGAAATTTAAAGTACTCGTTAAAGTACTAGTTAATTTGAAATTGAATTTTTACAGTTATCTTTTGAGACTTTTTACCGGATATTAAATGCAATTACATACTCAAATCATATATAACAACTAGATTTGTATTCTAAGAAAAAACATACGGAGGCTGCTAAAAATATTCAAACGGCTTGCGGGTTGTGCATCCCTGACCGAAACGAACTGAAATGATGATCACAGAAATATTTTTATAAATTTTAAATAGGTGATTATAAATTTGAATCGTTCAAATTATGTACATTCACGCAAGTTTTGTCACTAACGTCCCGGGCTTCGCCTTTCGGCATCTTCAAGGGTTCAAAGGCACGGATGAACTTGAACTGACGCTTAGTAAATAAATGAATCGTGTTTATATAAGAAATAAATGTATCAGTAAGTTTACAGACATTGCTGGCAAAAAGGATTAACCCATGGGAATGCCTACAGATTAGAATGGTGAGTAATTTTAAGAATTATATTTATCTTTCTTTGTAGGAAAAAAATAGGTAATTATAGTTTTTATCAATAGATGTCACTGATGCGTATGTATTTTTAACTAGAAACATAACAACTCACAACAGTCTCAACCATCCATGCTTTGAACTATATTAGAACGAAACTAAAAATAAATTAATATTTGAATCACACAAAATGTGATTTATACACACCTTATACATACTCAAATGTTGTGTAAAACAGAACAGACAAGATAAAGAGTTCGTGAAGAAAAATACTTGTGTTTTTCTCACATTCTTCATAGTTAAGGGCCAGGCCAGAGGACTGCAAAAGTTTTCTCGCGCCCTCGACTTTGAGTCGAGAAGAGTGGCTCGGGGTAAGACGCCGTGAAGGGGAAAGTGCCGGAAAACTAGGCCAAATGTGTTGGTTTTAGACCTCGCTACAGCATCTCGCCAAGGGCTGACACTTTTATATTCAATCAGTATGATATTTAAAACGTTAACCGGAAACTATTTACGCAACAACAGATACATACTATAATTAAAGATTTCGACTGAAGGTGTTAGGTGAAATTTCAATATAAAATTTGAATCGTTCAAGTTATGTACATTTTCACAGATTTTGTCACTTACGACCCGAGTTTCGCTCTTTCGGCGATTCGGCGATAATTCTTAAAACCACTCACCACTCAAATCTTTGGGGATTCCCACGAGCTTATCCTTTTCGCCAGCAATGGCTTTAAACTCAATGATACATTTATTTATTATATAAGCACGAACCATTCATTTACTGAGCGTCAGTTCATGTTCATCCGTGCACTTGAACGCCTGAAGATGCCGAAAGGCGAAACCCGGGTCGTTAGTGACAAAATCTGTGAAAATTTACATAATTTGAACGATTCAAATTTAGATACATTATAGTTTTAAAAAAAGCGCTTATTACAGAAAGAAAGATTAATATATAAGTATATACGATCGATATTGACAGTCAAACTAGGCTAGTCATGGCTCATGACCAACATGAATTAATTACAATTTTCCTGATGGATACATACAGTTCTTTTTAAAAGTATATACTTAATAGGAGTTATTTATATTTATTATTATCGAACAGTAGACATTTAAGATAACGCCTATGGTACTTTTTTCTAACTTTAATTATACCACTATTGCTTTTGAAATAAAATCTTTTACGTGGCGTTTAAGCTGTTTTTAACAATATGTGTATTTTGCTGATATCCTTTCAAAATTGTTTTATGTCAGACATTTCTAAATGTACTTAATAATCAATACCAATTGTACAATACAAAATGACAGAGGTAATAAATAATGCAATCGTAGATAAAGATATCAATAACTACACCATGAATTGAAAAATACGATGAAATAAAAAATGATATGAACCTTACAAACACACAAAAATAGATATGGAAACATTTTAAATTCGTATTGTAATAAATAACGCGGTGAAATTAATCGAACAAAAAACATTGTCCAAAACCAAATGGTATATGGATATTATTGATTGCATTACGAATAAAAAAACACAGTCATAACATCGACGTTGTATCACGTCATACCCCGAGTCAACGTAGCAGTGTCGCAGACGTTTCTTGCTTCCTCGTCGCCACCCCTATGCGCTACGGCCTACGCCAGCCGACCCCCTCGTAGCACTACTACAGCATGACATGTTTTCCATCGGAGTTGATTTATTGCGCGGTTTTTCTTATATTTGAAAAACGTTTGCGGGGATTCCCGTTTTTCGCAGCAGAACTTCTTTTCTTCCTCTGCTACCTCCCCGATCCCCCGCGCCCCTCTTCTTACATTTCGTGGGAATCAAGCATCATATACGACATGTAACGTAACGTCCTGTAATTTGTTTTTGATTACATATAAGAGTATTTTATTACAGCGTGATGTATTAAAAAAAAAACAGATTTATATATACGACCATACAACGTCTAACGTAGAATACTTTAAAATAACAAATCTTTAACAATATCTCTTGCTTAATACGAAACTCTATGCTTTTTTAGGGTGTTAACTGTGAATACTTAATTAGTAGAAAGACATTATATTTTGAAAAATACAGTATTCCACTTTTATTTAAAAATATCATGACCCGTTTCGCACATCACTAGCCATTATCAACTGACAAAAAAAAATAATTTTCAAGTGTTACGTATACAAGACGAAATGAAATAAAAAAAGATGTAATAAACATTTGGTATTGAAATTGATTTTATTTCTTTGTGTTTTGTATAAACAAAACTGTAAAATCGTAATTTCCTATCAGTTGATAATAGTCGTCATGAGCGAAACCAGTCCTGTTCTTTTTAAATAAATGTGGAAACAGTAAATATGAATATTGTATTTTTTGAAACTCTATACCAGACATGGGCAACCTTTCCTAGGTCTGGGGCCAAATTATCATTCTGTCTCCGAGTCAAGTTTAATTTAATATTACTTTATTATTAAACATAATAAAGTAATATTAAATTAAATAAAACACGTCTGTGGTCTAGTTGGTTAGAGCTTGCTCTACCGATCAGGGGGGTCCGGGTTCGATTCCCGGTAAGGTCACATTGTCAAATTGGATTTTTTTAAATTTTCAATTGAGATCTAAGACATGGGTGTTTGTGACGTCAATTCTCCTTGAGTTAATCTCATGTGACTTACAAAAATTCTCATCGAGTATATCTCGTATGATCTTTCAACTTTAAAAACTTTAAAAATATTTGACGCATTGGCATAAGCTGTAATGTCAAATATATTTTTTTCTAAATTAAAAAAATTATACGGTGGTGATCATGAACTAGTAGAGTGGAGCTATTGCAAGCGCTCGTCTCATATCCATTATGTATCCCCTCCCTGGAGCTATCAACTTCTTTCTCCAATACTTCGCCGAGATGAATCAGGGCCGGACAAAATAGCTCGGCGGGCCGGTGGTTACTCATATATGCTTTATACACTATGAATATGAAAATACAATCAGTTTAAAGGTTTTACTGTATTAATCTTATAATACAGTTAAAAATGTTATAAATGAAAACTGCATGTTGGGTTAGGTCCTAACCTAATCTAACCTAACATAACCTAACCTAACCGTTAGGAAAAAAATAAAGTTTCTCGTAAAACAAATACTTATATTTCGATAGCATTCGATTATAATATTATTTAACTAGAGAAAAAAAACGAGTTCAAAAGGAAAAGATGATAAATTTACTCTACAATCTGCAAAACCGCCATATTGTAATTGGAAATCGAAAATATTTAAAATTATATCGTTAAAATTGACAAGTGTGTATTATTTTTACGATTTCAAAAATATATTTTTGATATCGAAGTTTCACTCATTGAGTGTTGCGTTGTCTCTGAAGGCAAACACTATCTAAGAAACGGCGGAAATGTCTAGCGTTTTTTTGAAATGCGAAAAACCAAACCAAAGTGCTCTCATATTTTTTTGTCAAGACGCCTAAAAAATAGTTTCTGTAAATTACATTCGCCGACTTATCACCGACTCAGGTGAGAGCGACCCAGTAGCTAAGGTAAGGGCACCATCTACCGCCACATTAGTAGCTTGATTTAAGAAATTTGTGTGTATTTCTTATATTTCTTAACGAAAACATAAACTTCTTGTTTAATTCTATACTGTTATATATCGCCTATTTAAGTATAAAGCAATAGTGAGGATGAGCTTTATATTTAATTAATTAACTAAAGTTTTTTCATTGAAGAATTGTTCCCTATTACCGCCACCCAATTATTTTTTTTATCCAATTACCGCCAATGCAGGAACCAACTACCGCCATATGAATTTAAAGCCATTTTAAACACATTTAAAGATAATTTTTGTTCGAATTAAATTCATTTTATTTATGTACCTATGTTTAAATGTTTCCTATTATACCTAGGTATGTACTTAAATTATTTATATAAAAAAAAACACATTCCTAATACAAAAAAAAAAACAAAATCACATTCTTGTAAATAAAAAATTGCACCTTCATTGGCATTCACATAAATAATAGGTACTTACTTATATAAGTACATACTATGATGAAATTAGGCAAGTAGGTTGAGTATTACTTCTTTTTTAAAGATACCACTTCTGGGACGGAATAAAATCCCCTAGTATTAGTCAACGTTGGCGTAAAATTTTTTACAATATCTGCAACAGGGTAATTTAAAATATCGTCGATCGCAGGCCACTTCCAGTTTGACCCTGCCATTGCCATAGTCTTAACTTGCACTTCATTATCGGTTGTATTGCTACCTAGAACAAGACCAGGAAACAATTCGCCTTCATAGGTCACAACAACGTAATCGCCAGTATCAAATGATGCCATAATTTCTTTGTGTATTTTAGCCACTTTTGCAGAATTCTGTTGTTTTGCTGCCTTTTCATCGAATCTTAATTTTCTTTTCAGCCGTCTCTCAGCTATGTCCTTTTCTTTCATGTCTTTGTTCAATTTTTGATTTCGAAGATGTGCAAGGAATTCTTTTGAAGTTGCTACAACAGGTGTGACCTTCTTCAAATTTATTAACTTTTTAGACTGTGGCGCAGCTTCTGGCTAATACAGTGCATTCTTAAACGGCGTTGGGTACATTGTATCATTTGAATTTTCCTGGTGAGGTACTGGATTAGGTGTAAGCTGCTTCTGTGGGGTTGCCAGTTTTTTTTCATTTTTTTGTCATCAGCTATTAAGACTGTACCATCATTTAAAACGTTCAGGTCAATAACGTCACCTTCTTTGAACCGAAAACTTTCGTCCAGATTGGTTACATCGTTGGTCATACGAGAAAGCGGATCCTTATTGATGCTTATTTTGTGCCACAATTCAAATAAACTTTTGTGCTGAAGATCACCGTCCCAATCCGAAGAAGAACTTTGAAATTCTGTTAATAAGGAAGGCGCTATTTTGCTTTCTAAAATATCGAAGAATGTCTCGTCTAAAATAAAAATTAAATATTTAAGTATTTATTATAAGTAATCAAATATCAAACTACTTAATGTAAGTCGTGGGTGCTTATATACCGGCAGTAGGTCCTAATTTTTTGAAACCAATTCTTGATGTTTCTCTCTGTTAATTTTGAACGGGCCGAAGTAAGGTTCTGTGAAACTCTTTGCACCAATTCCGGATGTCTTTTTAAAAAACAGCTAAACCATTTCTTTCCAGGTCTTCCACCAGTAAATGGATTTTCTCTGCTTAGAGTTTTGGTGAGTTCTGCGACAGAGTCCTGTAACTGAGGCTTCATTATTGGAAATCCTGACTTAGCTCATTCCCTATACTTACCACTAATCTTATCACGCAATGTGGTACGTGGCATACTATATTTTTTACTTATTGCCAGTACGGAACTCCCACAGAGTATAAACATTTTTTTGTGCCAACCATATTTCATAAATTTTTAATATCTGAAAATTAAGGTAAAATAATGACCCAATTACCGATTATGGTTCCTTTTACCGCCAATTAAATTAAAGCTGTATTTTATCAATTACATTATTACGGCATTGGTATTTTTGAAACAAATTATGCTTATTTAATCATTTTCTTTATAAATTATATGAAAAATATTGCAATATTTAAGTTTATCAAGCTTAAATTTGCATTTTTGTATGTGTTTATGTGGAGCCTATCACCGCCATGGCCAATGCCCTATTACCGCCACTATATTTTTGCTGATGCTTTTACGGGATGAGCAATGTACAGTAGAAGTGGCGGTGATTGGACCAACACAAATATAACTTGTGTTGTTCACTTTAATATTTGAAAAATGTATTAAATACTTATAATTTACATTCAAAAATTCAATGTTTTCAAACTCTATTACCGCCAGGGGTGGCGGTATTTGGTTCCCATATAATAATTAATGGGTCCAATCACCGCCACGCAATATTTTCTATTTTTATCACTTAAAAAATATTAATTAAAGATTTAAACTTACTTTAGAGTGTTCC